>JAQIXP010000189.1:0-32413 GCA_034700285.1 Proteroiulus fuscus | reverse complement strand
TGCTTCGTTTTAGGGATTGGCGCCCACCCTTAATAAAATGGCCCCCCCCCAAAAGAAATTCCTGGATCCGCCACTGTATACAAACATTTTCTTTTCCATAAATTTGAAAATATTTTTTGCAAATAATGTATGAATAATTGTTGCATGCTAGTAGGCCTACTGCAGTTATTAAATTGCAGTAAAAGTGTAAGTGAAGTCTACACATCTAAAGTGTTATGAAACAAATATCTATAATTCGAATTTCAAAGTAAGAGCAAAAAATGATTTCCCACTCTTCAAGTAAGTTTTTAAATGCAAATTAAAATATGGCAATATTAACATTATTATTATTATTATTATTCTGTATGAGAAACCCATAAAATAGTGTGCACAGTATGCAGCTCCAATGCAAGATTTGCACAGGTGTTTCTTCTATATGATTCAACAGACTGTAATAATAAAGTGCTGGCCTATTACTCATTCTGCCTTTTTTGGCAACGTGGTCGCCCAGCCATGTTATGAGCAGGTGAATTTGGGGGGGTCCAATGCTCACCATTTGCAATATTCAGATGAAATGTGGAGATTAAAAATGGGGGGCGTGGGGATATATTGAATTAGACAATTTCGAGTGGTTAGGTGAGGACCAATCTATCCACCTCTTGACATCAGAGGGCCACAAAAGTCTAATTTCACCCGGGTTAATTAGTTGACAAATAATTCCTCATTTGTCAATTGTTTCTAAACGAGAATTTCATATATTGTTTTTGAAAAAATCTACTGGACACGTGTGGCTCTTGCATAAATATTGAAACTGAATATCAGGTTGGGCACAGTTTATACATTGGAGAAGAAGTACTGGAAAAATAGCCATCAAGGACTTCAAAGTACTTGGCTAGAATAAGGTATGATACACAAGCATTTCTTTTATAAGGTCGAGTATATTACATTTAAATATTATTGTTTCTCAACAATTTTCAAGTTTTTTTTTAAGTTTTTGAAATTTTTATTGCAATTTTGTTTATATACTGCTTTGCTGCGTAGCAAAATTTCACGAAAATTTCATAAAACTAAACCGAAACTTTTCAGCATTGTTTTGCGAAAATTGCAAAATTTAGTTTTGGACTGGAATTAAGGAATATGAATTCAATGCAGTTTTTCAAATTAAACCTTTTCTAGTGTTTTTCTTTATTTTGTTTTTTTAAATAAAATGTGAACTATATAAATTTAGTAATGTTAAAGTCAATGGTATAAAAAACTATGAACAAAAAAGTTTTTTTCCCCCCGATTTTTAAAAAAAAAATTATGATAAATTTGTATAGTCTGAAATTTTCAAATAAATTTGCAAAAAAACATTCAAGATAAATTTTAAAATTGCATGCAAATTTTGCGAGAATTACTTACAATATACTAGACGTTTTTAGAGATTTAGAGGATACACCCAAAGCGAAATTATATAATTTAGAAATAATCTTAAATTTAATTAAATGTTCAAAAGGAAATTAAATTTAGTGGTCAAAAATATAGTTAAAATTACAGCTATCAAGTATGCAGATTTATAATTATAGAAAGTTATAGAAAAAATGTATATCTTGTCACATTATTTAACTGTTTTTAGAAATTTAAAAATGTTGTCAGTTATCCAAATAAATGTTGCAAGATGTCAATTGAGGCTGGATATGATATCCCAGCGCAAATGTTTTCATATTTATATATATTGGCAATGGTTTCAGGAGAAACAGGAGGTGAAACAAACGAACAAATGAATATGCTAAAAATGCATATTATGTTAAAAAAAACTGCAATATCAGTTGGATGTATTGGAAAATATAAAAAGTGAAGCAGTGCGATCCTTTGTGACCGTTATAATGAACATGTACTTATACAACTGATGTTCATTACAACAGTCATGAATGCTCCTTTTGCGAAATCATCAAAACAACATCATGGATACATAATTACACAATAATGTAGGTTATACATTCACGTAAGTTTTGCATATGTGAATATGTTACAAACTAAAAAAAAAACAATTTTAACCAGTTTGTTTAGTATGTATTGATTTCAATACATAAAAATTACATGGATGCACATGTAGCCTGACCTAATTGCACCATCCCAATGAAAAAAAACTAGTTTTTTCGAAAAAAACTGCAGTCTTAAACTGTAGTTTTTCTGGAAGTTAATGAAACAAAAATCTACATAATTTTTGCAGTTTTTCTGTAAAAAACGTGCAAGTTTTTTTTTCTGCAGTTTTTCCACATTCTAGTGGTAAGAAAAACTTCAGAAAAACTACAGAAACACTGCAGGAAAAAACTTGCACGTTTTTTACAGAAAAACTGAAAAAAAGTATATAGGTTTTTGTTTCATAAACTTCCAGAAAAACTGTAGTTTTTCTGCAGTTTTTTCGAAAAAAAACTGCAGTATTTTTTTCATTGAGATCTGGGCGAAATTATTTTTCATCTTCATTAATTTATTCTTAACCCTGATCCAAGGACCGTTTTAAAATGGTCCTTATGAAATGTTTTTAATTTTTTTTAGTAGAAGTACATTTAGGGGCCGTTCATGATTTACGTATACAAAAAAATGACGATTATAAGACCCACCGACCCCTATGTCAACTTTCTTCAACTTCTGGAGAAAGGACCCACCCACTCCATTAGTTGACGTCATCTTTTTTTATTTTAATGATGAAATTTTTAAGCCTAGCCAGATATTAATTTTTTGGTTGTCAAAATTTAAAAAGTAAATTTAGGCCGACTATTATTAATATTATTTATATAAATATAAGAGAAAAACAATTAATACAAGCCCCAAATTTCTGACGTCAACTCAAGAGTTATAAGGACCCCCTAGTCTCTAGAGTTATAAAGACCTTATTGGTCAACTTATTGCAATATGACCCACCTAACTAACTGCAAATGTAATTTATGAACGGCCCCGTAGGGTTTGAAAGAACTTACTAAAATGGCGGCCGATATTTTTGTAAGTTTGGATTAAAGGTGTGTGAAAATTCTTGTTGGAATTAAAGGGAAGGTCCCATTTTGAAAGCAGTTGGTTGTAGAAGGAAGAGCATGAAAAATTAGGAAAAGCATGAAAATTACAATTTGATTTGATCCCACCAATCAATAAATAAAATGTCCCGAATACGTGGATTTGGTTGAAAATGCAAAGCACAAATAGGCGCCATTTTACTGACAGTATGTAGCGCCCTCTACTGGATATAAGGTATCAGCTCTCGTGAATCATTCACACATGCATGTCCTAGAGGGCGCCACCCATTTTCAGAGTCTGCTGAAACCTATGGAAAAATGGCGACCAACGTGCACTTGGAAAACGTGATTTCTTCAATATGGAAACTCTACTGCAATTATTATTGTAATATCCATTCATATAGCTTGTTACCAAGTGGGACTTTCCCTTTAAAAATGCAATAACCTTGCCCAGTAATTTGGTCACCTATTTAGTTCCTAATATTTAAATCTCTTTTCCAAAATTGACATTAATTGCAGAGATAACGATTATAAGTTGTTAATCTGAAGTTATACCAACCTTATTGTATACAATATTACACCTAGTGACTGAAAATGAAACTACAGACAGCCAATGCAAATTAAAGCCTGTGTTTTCAAGATTTATACTTTTACTTTTAAGATTATACTAGGTGTACACTTTTGCTTAATTTGAGGCAGGTCAAACTATAGAGCAATAATATTATTAAATTAAAACTGAAATTATTCAATTTATTTGTGAATTTCAAAAAGAGGGAGTTCGTTAAAAGCACCTGTTTCAGTTGGGTTGGTAAATTTTAAAAATTGGAATACAGTATAAACCGACATTTATTGGTTTTATTTCAATTTTTAAAAGGGTATAGTTCAATGTCCTTAGGATTAAAGGCCACCTGGGTGGGTCAATAGCTCCTGTAACCCTCTACAACCACCCCTCCTCCTATTCCAACAATACACCATTTAGGAAGTTATTTACAATTATTTACTCTTTCTTATGGTAGGGTCAACTTTATACCCGCCAGGTGTCGGGTCATATTATTCCCCCCAAAAACAAGTGGAACAATAATGCCATGAGTGAGACTTACAATACACAGGACCTACAATTAATCTAACTGATCTGTAAATAAGCCTTATTTTAAAATGCAGACCCAACCATAAAATATAGGTTACATCCGTATTGTTTTCGATAAAAACAGACACACGAATACATTCGTGCTTTCTTGCGTTATTCATCAACTATTGTTGATACAGATGTGACAAAAAAGAGAATTGAAATATTAGGCCTATTTTTAATAGTTAAACGTATGCATTTCCTAGTTGGCTTACGTGGCGTTATAAAACGCAATTAACAAAATAACGAAAATATTCTGTGGTCAGAATATTTACCCTTTGACCGCAAACTCGCATGGCCCACAAGCTAGCTGTGATTGCCAATGACCAGGGGCAGGTTCAAAATCTGTGGATCATTTAGAAAAATTGTATACTTTCTCTCGAACAGAAAAATTTAAAAACATAAATTATACAAAATCTTTAAAAACGTTCTATAATGTGAACAGTCAGCCGCCATTTTAGGCTGTTCGTGGTGACGTCACAATTTTTTCACGTGCTTATGTCTGACGTCATCAAGCCAAATCGATATCAAATTTTTTTGGAAAATGTCAAGATTTTGTTTTTTATTTTCAAACTTATGGGATAAGCTTGCCCCGAGGGATCATGAAGGCGATCTCAAGCCGTTAGCCATCGGCCGACTATACTGTTATTTCTACATAGAAATTCAACCCAATAATTAATATTCAAGTTATTTAATACTTTTTTAAGGAAAACTTTATAGAACCGTTTAAAACTGCACTGTCCTGAAGGAATTTTGTTCCAAAATGGGGCTCGGTGCACGTGCAAATGCCAGCAAACCAAATGTAATTGGCACGTGCTTGGAGCCCCAATTTGGAACAAAATTTCTTCAGGACAGTGCAGCTATGGCTCGTGTCAGCTGATCGGCTGATGGATGCGTTCAGATTGGTCCATTGGCATGCTTCCAGTTCACGCTTTAGTTAAACATGGTATAATGCAGAATTAATGTCTATTAAAATTTCCAGAATTTTAACTAATATTTTCATGAACACATTTAACACAACCACATGACCAAATTATACAATTAGTGTTATTTGATTTGACCCTAAACCCTGGTGTTTTTTTGCCCATGTATTGATAATATTTTAATTAGCAATTCATTTTTGAAAATAAGTAAATAAATAATAACAACAAAACAAGTCCCGCCTATCCCATCTGCAGGATCTACTTGTAAAAACAGATTTTTCATTTCCTCATAATATACTTAAAATATAATAATAATTCGCTATTTTTACGACTTTGAATAAAACCATTGAATATTTCTATTTTTTTTTTCCAACAAATTTTCAGCCAATGGGAGCTGATGAAATTTAACAAAAGTAAGAGTGGCGACACAATAGCCATTTTGACAAATAAAAAACCTGGGTCTTTATAAATACAGTTACTATTGCAGCCAATCACTTTTAAAAATGTATATCATTTATGTCTAATGTAAAAATGAGCAACAGGTGGATGAGGGTTTATTATGCGTATCAGATACAAATATATTATGAAGGCAGAAAAGTTATGTTAGGAAAAAAAACATGGGCATGGATACAATGCTTGCATGCAGGCTGGATAATTTAGTGATGCCCTTATGACCATTGCAAAAATAGTAGATAGGCCTACTAACAGTATACAAAAGTATCGATATGAAGATGAGCTAATTCAAGCATTTGTTTTACAGAAAAGTGTATATTTTTTCATCAAAGTATTTCAAACAGGTAAGTAATTTAAACAGTCTATTATCTCTAAAGTTGTTTTTGGTAATTTCTGAAGTATAGAAATTAAGAAAAATTATCAAAAAGAGAAAAAAATAAATAAATAAAAATAATATTAATAAAAAAATAAATGAAAAAAATAACTAGAAAAGTAAATAAAATAAAATAAAAATCCAGGAAATTTTCATTTTGTTAGAAATAATTTTTAAGTATGCGTTCGTACAGACCACGGTGTAGGTACAGACGAATAATAAATTTATGAGAAATTAATAGATTTGTTATATAATTACTTTTCGGTTTGTTCCCATGTAGACAGGCTAATAGGTAAATGTACAAAAATGCATTGAATTTTAGAGGAATTTCTAATTTTTTTACAACTTTTGGTTTGTTTTCATACAGGCAAATACAATGTATAAACTTAATAAAAGTCTTATTAGAAACATTTATATCTAAAATTATTTTCTTCAGTAAAATTTTTACAAAAAACACTGAATTTCTAAGAAATTTCTCTTTTTTATGCGAGTTATTTTTTTAAATTTGGAAAACATTGACGAAAATAATGACAGAAATGGTAAGGATATCCAAATAAATAGAAACATTTTTTTAGAAATTAGTTTTCAGTAAAATCTTTACAAAAAACATTGAATTTCTAATACACACTTTTTTGTATATTTCAGGTGTGCAAAACTTTCAGGTGACAAATGCTGAATGGAAGCAAATTGAATAAATATTCAACAGGTGCGAACAACCAGACTTTTGCCAAAAACAACTTCGACCAAATAAGACTTCCTGAATTATTTTTTACACAAAATTCATCCAAGAGCTGTAGTTCTAAGTAGTAGTGCCGCAGGTAAATGTAATCAATATTACCTGCTCATTACTATTTAATGCAATGGCTTTCACAATCGACAATCTGCTATTTGCTAAATACATTCAATTTAATGCATTCAATTTGAATTCTGAATAAAAAATATGTACAAATTGAATTTCCCAAATGTTTTTCTATGTTGACTTCACTCATTTAATAATGTTATTACCATGTATGTCAATGTAAATTCAACTTAAGGAAGCCATTTTGTTTTTTTACTCTGAATCATTGAGACAAAGTGGGACCAAGAATTTGAACTCAAGAGGAGAAGTCATTTTCTTTTCTTAAATCTCTTTATGGGCCATCCATTAATGACTTGAAAAATGTTGCTGACAACCCTATGACGCCATCCAAGGACTCTTTTATCATATCAAAGGGAAAATTTTCACATGCCACAAGTGCTTTTCATAGAAAATACACCTTTTTCAAAAGTAAGTGGCGCCATCTACCAATTAAGTTGAGAACTACCAGTCAATTTGTCGGCCATCTTAGGAATTCAAAGCACATAGCTAATCTAGAAAAGTGAAACCATACACAAACATTTTCAAAAATATAATTTACAAAAGTAATTACTAGATGGCGTCAGTCACTTTTCAAATAATACGGTAAAATGTCGCTACCCATGTACTTTAGAAAAATCATGATTTCAGAATTACAGTATAGGTCTGTTGAAAATACTCATTTTCAATCCATTCTCAACTATTGTTTGGCTTAGTTCCAAAAATAAAGTGTGCTTCAAAATACAAAACTTTCAATATATTTTAAAATATATGATATATCCAAAATATTCTAGCATGACATTGATGTGGCTGCATAGGAAATACATGGGGACCAGGGTCCAAAGTTATTGGAACCGACTATAGAGTCTTCCATTTGTTACTAAATCTCTTATAATTTTCAATGTTCACCTCTTTCATAATAGAAATTTAAGATAATTACTACAGAGTCATTATAATTTGATTTCTAAAAGTTTTTACTTGGTTAATCATCCTCCATCAAGGCTTACACAAAGGAAGGGGCTTAGTGCAGTAGCCGATTCTTCATCCCGGCCCCTATAGGCCATGCACTATACATCATATTCAATTAATTAAATCCTTGTTAAGCGCTCCCTATTATTTATCATAAATTCTGACAATTCATGAAGCACATCCGTCAAGCCATTTTTACAACGGGAAGGAGACTGCTTATAATGGCGAATAATATGGAAGAACCGACTTTTAAAAAGGGTAACAACAAATATGGATGTTACTTTCTTATACACATGTAATATTATTGAGTTTCATTGAATTTCAGAAATTACAGTCCAATTAAGAGCAAGGGGCCTCAAACAAAAAGCAATACTTGAATGCTTTCATTTGCTTGATTCATTTCATATCTGCTACAATCAGAATAAATATATTATTTCAATTAAAGGGAAAGTCCCACATTATGTAGCGAGTGATATTTAAAGCTGGACTGTCCTCAAGAAATTTTGTTCCAAATTGGGGCTCCAAGCACGTGCCAATTACATTTGGTTTGACGGCATATGCATGTGCACTGAGCCCCATTTTGAAATAAATTTCTTCAGGACAGTGCAGTTTTAAGTTGTACACACTTACTAGATATGAATGGATGTAACAATAATAAGTGCAACAGTTTCCCTATCCAAGAAATTACGACGTTTGCCAAATACATATTAGGCGCCATCTAGAACATGGCTCGTGTTTCACAAGAGCCTTTTATCCAGTAGAGGACGCTACATACTTTTGGTAAAATGGCGCCTATTTGGGCTTTGCATTTTCATCCAAATCCATGTATTCAGGACATTTTATTTAATGATTGGTGGACTCAAAATCAAATTGCAATTTCCATGCCTTCCCTAAGTTTTCATGCTATTCCTCCTACAACCCATTTCTTTAAAAATGGGACTTTCCCTTTAAAGCTACATTGTCCTGGAATATTTTTGTTCCGAAATGGGGCTCAAAGCAAGTGCCAATTCAACAAATATTTCTTCAGGACAATGCACCTTTAACCATTAACTTTTTATCATGTATATTAAGCCTGTACTATTTGGTATATTGTCTACATATTAGCATTTGCATTTATCTTTTGACTATATACGACTTAAGAGGCTCAATGAATTCATCCTATATATGCCCTGAATACTTATAATGAGAATAAAAAAAGAGTTAATTTCATCTCTTTTGTATATATATAACCATAGAAAAGTGAAATCATGCAAATTAAACAAGGTTTTACATTTAACAAGCAATTCAAATTTAGGATGTTTGGGGTATTTGGCATATATAGACACATCACAATCAAGCAGATTTGGCAAGTAAAAACCCACATACATAGTCTATGTAATCCCACACAAGCATTAATAGACGACATATTTAAAAAAAGAGGAAATTCGGCCATGTGATATGATCTTGATTGAGGAGAGAGAGAGAGAGTTTTCTATTCAAAACAAAAACTTCCATGATGATGAACTTCAATTGTGTGATGATCAAACTATTAAATATTTAAATATGTGGAGCGAAAAAAAAAAAAAGATGAGGGCGAGGGACATGAGCTGGATATTTGGGGTTGACGAATAAATGATTGCCTTTAATCAGCGGATTAAAAGTTAAATTACTGTAGCCATTATTATCTCAATGGCAATTGCTACGTCCTATTCAACAAGTTGACCCTCCTCCTAATTCACTCATAGATATATAAAGACAGGATGCGACCCGGACCGGGTTCTTAACATTCAAAAACTGTGGAAAAAACTATCCGGATTGCACACATTGATATCATTTCTAGGAGATATTGGGTCTATAACTTGGATTTCTCGGTAAGTACTGCTCACTACGTTATTTTTACATTACAGCAGCATGTATATTATAATTTTGCAAAAATTTATAATTGAATATGCTAAAGGTATACTCAACTCAGGAAATTTGTCCCAAAATGGGGTTCAATGCATAGGTTAAATGGAGTTTATGCTACTATCAGTTTCAACATTTCAGGGAAATTCATACTAGCTATAAGTAGGACAAAGATACCATAAAAAATCATATATTAATAATAATAATAATAATAACAGCTGCAGAAACAGATGTAGGAAGCGAATGCATTTTGTAACGTGTAATATTTGTTATTGTCAATGGGAATATATGTTATTATATATTATATTATGTATATATATATATATATATATATATATATATTGAAAAATATTCACTTACACTGCAGTTTTTTTTAAAAAAACCTGCTAACATGATATTTTACTACACTACTACAGTATAACTCCTGTATACTGCAGTTGTCTATAAATTGCATGGATCAAATCAATGCATAATAATTCCACAGTTAAGATAAAAATAAATAAATAAATACTGTAAACAAACATGCATAAACTGAATATTTGTAAAAGACGAAATTTTGGCTCTCATCTTCATTTTGGTCCATGCAGTTACAATTAACTTATTTTAGTTTCTAAAGGGGAAAGTCTCACCTTGAAACAAAGTATTTTTTTATAAAGAAGGGCATGGAAATTGGACTTTAAAGTTCAATAATTATGCTTTTGAAAAAGAGCTTGATTTGATGGAAAACTACTTTCACAGGACTCCATTCTTTGAAATTAGTGAAATAGTTTTGATAATTATGTATGGCGCCATTTGTGACTTGTCGACTAGCTTGGGGAATACCATTCCAGGTTGACATATCCTCAACACGTTAGGTTCAAATAAATAATTCTCCCTTAGTCATTGGGCAAATAATATTATAGAGGCTAACTTTGTACTTATCAAGGCACATAATTATTCCATAGAAAAAAGTAAGCACTTCCAAAAACTATTTCAAAATTATTAGCAATTCAATTTATCAAGGATGTTTAAGTCTACTGCCGTTAATCTCCTCTTGATAGTGGGATAATTCCTCCCCCCCCCCCTCATCCCCAAATGGCATCATGATCGTAGGTTACTGAGTTGATTTGAATCATTTCTTTTCAACAAATATTGTAAAAATAACTTGTTTCAAAGTGAGATTTCCCTTAAATAATATTTTAAAAACTTTTGCACCGATTTATTAATTTAGGTGCTTACTTCCAGAAGATTGTGACCTCATTCAATGTGGCAAAAATGCATAATTGAAAAGACAATCCATCGTTTAGTGCTAAGCTTATCTTTCCACAGTCTTAGAGCAAAAATGCATAAAAACGTATTTTAACTACTTTTGAATCAATGCCAAAAATATCATCGAAATTAAAAAAGAGGAGAAAAAAAATCAAGCCGGGAGGATAATGAATGCATTACTTGTTACAGCAATAAGCTTTACTACCAACTTCCATGCAAAAAAACAAACATAATTTGGAAATTGGTGAATGTCATTTCAGTGAGAGACATTTTGGTGCAAGACACCTTGATGAGCTATTTAATAGGAATTAAGCCGTTTTATTTTTTATTTATGGTTTAAAACTAGCTCAGTCAACAGGTTGACACAATCTAGAAAGTATTTTATCATAAAAACATTCGTCCAGTAGCAGCCAAGTTAAAGAACAATTGAATTTTATAAAAATGCATTGGCTTTACATTTAAATAGGGAAAATTCCCCATCCCCCCCCCTACACTGATGCAACCCAATGTATTTTTATTAAGTTTACTAATTCACTGCATTTAAACATCTTGGAAAATTATCTTCAAACTTCTTGGATATAGCAATATTAAAACTTGAAGACTTGAATAAAATATTACAAAATACCAATGCTGTTACTATAGGTGGTTCCCAAAGCCCACCACCTAGCTTCAGTTGCATTATCATCGATTGCAGTTGCCTTCCGAGGAGGCTTCTATTGAGTCTCGGGAGCATACGGCAAACTGTAGATTAGGATTTGTCTAATGTCTACTTCTAAAATTCAAACCTACAGGCAGTAAGTTATGATCTCAGCAGCAGACAATTAAATCCTAGCCAGCCTATAGTTTGCTATTTGCCACAGAGAGCAAATGGAAGCCCCAATGCATGACAACTGCAAATGATGAAAATAAAACTGACGCTAGGTGGTGGGCCCAGGGCCAAAAATTATTGGAAACGAGTCAAACGACTTTAAATGCATATAAAACAAAATGGCTTCAACAAAATGATGAATTAATGCTAGATTATAATAGTGACATTACATATTTTATAAGAAATCTACATTTTTTAGAGGCACGCACCAAAATGCTCGCACCGAAGTGTGACTGCCACGAGTGTCACGCTTCGAACTGTCTGTAAACTGCATGAGTGGACACGTGGGGGCAATTGATTTGTCCTCCCCTCACTTTCTTCATGAAATTGTCAACTCTTCCTCCCCCCTCCCTTAGCAAAATCCTGTATCCGCCTCTGGTAAACTGGCTATACCCTCGTCAACAAAACAGTCAGAGAAGTAGCCGAAGTAAGGGGTGAGGGAAGGAATTGGGACATTTCCAAAACCTAATGTAAATCTTCCCCCTCCCTCTTCCAACACACACACAATTTTAGATCCTATAGCAGACTAAGATATTGCATTGTTATTGCAGAATATCCATGTTGCATAGTTTTACTAAAGTAACAAAGCAGAATCCAGTTCATGTGTGCATAACTGTTGTCTCAGAAATTGTAATAAAATCGCATTTCAATAAATAAATGAAAAATTATGAATTTTTTACTTTCTAAAATGCAGTCCAATGCAATTTTGCTACAATTTCTTTCATAACATATTCCAATAGCAAACGAGCTAATGCTGCAAAGTTAACTGCAGACAATTTCTCGCTGGTGTTTGACATGACCAACTACAGATTTCACCCCGTGCAGTTCTTTCTTCTGCCGAAAGTGATATAGAAGGTCACGCAAGCCCGTCATGAGATAAAATAAAGTGAAGTGTTGACATGCATAGCATTTATGAACCCATGGTACATCATCACTACGGGCTTGCATTTGTTGCTTAATTATATTTGCAGGCACCAATTTATAGAAATGGTACATATTTTCAAATTATTTGTGGAGGATATTCAGAATTCTACAGAGATCAGAGTATACATAACCCAGTTTGTACATTCTCATTCTTATTTTTTCAGATATGCCAATGCAAGTCGGAAGCTCCATGGAATTTAAAGCAGGACTAGACTACAGGCTTAAGTGGGGCAACCACCATAAAATCCGAAAACAGTTCAATTAATTATAAAATAACCTCTCTGCTTCTAATTTAATTAAGATGCTAGCTAAATTTAGGTCAACAAGAATTCAGAGACAAATATTGGAATATTCGCAAGGGGACGTTCATAAAGGACGTCTGAACTTGGGGGAAGGGAGGTCTGGGAATTCTAGTTCCGGCCTTTTACTAAGTACTAGAGCCGCAGGAGTGGCATTTTAAATTTCTCCTGTTGCCATAGTACTTAACAATGGGTGACAGGAATAATGTCTACGGAGTGATACCCTCACACAGGTACACTTGCAGAGTAAACAATTGGGTCACATTTTGTACTCCAGAAGAAAGTGCAACTGTACTGTAACACAACATATGTATATGTCAAATAAAAGCTATTGCGATTCCGAGTCCAAAACTATTATTTTATTCAAATAGGATATCTTTAGTCATTGGTAATTCACAGTGGCTAAATTATGGGAGAAATTATGGATGCACCCCCCCCCCCCCCAACCAAATATTTTTACAGCAAAATACAGACAAATGACTGCCGGGATTGGCAATTTTTTTGACATGTCAAGCCTCCCCATCCCCAAAAAGTCCTAAATTCCACTACTGAGGCCCTCCGTTTAACGCGCTGATCAGCTACGATCAATTGTTTAATTTTTATGGAATTTACAATTACTAGATTCTATACATATACCAACGAATTCACAGAAAAGTATACTGACCACCGACTAATCACTTTGATAATTACAACTATCAGCACTTCTCATATATATATATAAATATATATATATATATATACTCTGTATTCTATATATAATCTAGTGGCAGATTAATCGTTCAGTGGGCACACACAGGATCTCATTCGGTTTTATGGAGCTGTTACTCTAATGGATGGGACACTATCAATGGGCAGGCCATTTTTCAGCAAATGAGACGTTTTTCATGCAGATCATAACTACTTTCGGGTAATCACTTTCGGCAAGGTGACCTTTTTCAGCAGGTGGGACAGTTTTCGGTGGGTAGGATCGTTTTGGCCGGGTGCACCATTTCTGGGGATGGAAGCTTTTCGGTGGGCGAGACTTTTTTCAAGCAGATGGGATTTCTTTCGGCGTCCTGAACGGCAACCTCATCCGGCTGGTGGAATCTTTTTCGAAGGAACAGAAAATATCGTCTTAATCAATTGAAAAATATCTTGTTAATCTGAAGTATTTTGGCATGTGTGGTAAGTCGCACAGAAAAAGAGGCACAGACCTAATGATGACTTCCTTCTCGACCTTTTACCCCTTCACATTTCACCATGAGGGGTTTAAGCCATGTCTGAAGAGAAAGAAAGAACAGTAAGCAATTCTAGAATAAAAAATACGACATTTACATTCACCCTATTTTACAATTAAATTTTACATACATGTACAAATAATTATATACATCATCTGTTTTTACAGTGCAGTACCCTCTCTTTAAAGGGAACCGCCATTTTAGTCATAAAAACGTTTGCTGCTACATTCTTTGCTGAATTGTCATTGCACTGTTAATTTATTACTCTTAGTCTTTAATTCCATTTGTCTGATACACAGTATGGAGTAACTTTCCACTGCATATATCTAGCTAAATCTAAAATTCAGCAAGAAACGTCAAATTAGCCAGTTCTCTTAGTTTACAAACACTGATCATTTAATTTTAAGATTTAAAAAGGAGCTAGTAAAGCCCAACAAATGAACAGCAGACGTTGATGCCACCTATTGAGATCATCTGTAAACAAACCAGCCAATGAGTTACTGCTGGTCATTATTGTGGAATGTCTCATGATTGACATAATCTGTCGCTATACGTATAATTAGTTCATCTCGTCACCAAAAGAAGCCTACATTTTCACCTTTCATTGTCAGGACTTACTTTAACCCCTTTTTTTTCTAATATTAAAAACTAACATCGGTTCCCCTTTAAAGAGTGGCTTTATTTAACTGCAAATAAGCTCAAGATTTTCTCATCGTTTCAATAGAGCTTGGCCAAAATATGAATGGCATTAGAGTTGTCAAATATCACCTGGCATGTTTTCACTCAAAAATCCACTCTCTATGATACCGTCCATGGAATCGCTTCCCTAGTGCATCTTCAAAAATAAAAAATTCATGATATCGTAGTGCGCCCAAAACGCTAGCTATTCAGGAAATTAATTGAGTTGGTATGAATAACCTTCCAAAATGTCAGCATTGTGTGGCATACTGTTACCTAACAAAATTTTTAGATAAGAAACCCCACGATCAAACATATCTAAAGAATGATTACCAGAAAAAATTGACAATTTCATTAATCTTTGTTGGCTCCAATGTTCGATAAAATAAGGATATAAAAACTCTGCAATTCATCTCAATGCCGCAAGTAGCCCGAGCACGTCCTGGTGGTCCGATTACGGGTTCACTTTGCAAAAACTGACCTTGCACAGGTTCCACGCACAAGATTATAGTTAAGAATTTTAATGTAAAAAACAATTGGATTAAGTACCACTGGCTTTTCTTCTATGTAGACACGCGTGAGCAAAAAAGTATGGCAGGACGCTAGATGCAGGTGTCGGGATGCTGGTGGTGAAAGTTTTTCCTCAGCTTCCCCTTGCCGTCTCCCTTCTGAGCATCCAGGCTAGTTTTACGGGGATTCCCCAACGTCACTAACGTGCTGGCGATCGCAATTCCCGTTTGGCCAGGCGGTGTGTGCGTTTCGTCCCCGGTTGGCAATCGAACGATGAGGGAAAGCACTGCAGCCTTGTTGCCAAAGCAAGGCTCCAGGGCGATAGGACTAGGAAGTACCTAGATGGCATAATCATTTTTTTCATTAGTATATTCTAGGCAAAATTGTCATACTTGAATTTGTAATTTAAAAGCATAAAAATGAAAATTATAATAATAATTATAACGGCTATCACTGAATTCTGCATTCACTTTTAAAAATCTTAACTAATAAATTAGTCAACATGCAATTCATAAGTTACTGAAGTTATTATTTCACAAGATGTTTTTATTATAGGATTGGAAATCATTTTTTTATACTATTTATAGTGTAATCTGCCATATGGCTTCATAATATTTTTTAATCTAGTTGTGACTGGTTCTATTAGCTGATATTCAGGACTTAATTTCTACTGTAATTGTAATTTATTCAAATTGCTTTATTCCTGCACTCAGATCTACCTCCGAGCCTATAGACCTAAAAATGGGACCTCCTAGATCTATAAGCCAGTCCAAAATAATACTGTAAATATTTTCATAAACCTTTTTTAAACGTATATGCCACTTTCTTAGCAACTTTTCTTTTTTTAAATTAGATTTACTATGCACAAACACCATTAATGATTTTTTCCTACAAATTGCTAACTTTTGTAACAAACTGGTTTCTACTTAGAACTTTGAAAAGCAGGTTATGATTACCTTGCGCTTCTTTTTGTTTGGTGGATTAGTAACTGGAATTTCTTGAGGTGAAATGACATTATTCCCTAAAAAATTATCCACTTGAAGGTAAACTGCAGCGCATGGACGACTGGCCATTTGTTCCATCTCCACAAACAAGCGCTTGATAGATAGAAAAACAAATATATGTATTTTTCCATTCCGAAGCCAATAAACCCTTTTATTTCCAAAGTTAAACTGAATGAGTCATACCTGACGCCTCCTGTAGAGATCATATTTCTGTTTGATTTTCCACAAGATAGCAGCCACGATCAAAAGTGTGAGGAAGCAACTAAAACAGTTGATAAGAAATGTATGAAATAGTCGAAAAAAAATGCATTTAATATAGCAAACAACATTTTTTAATGGAACTGAGGTACCCTACCTTGAAAATGTAATAAAAAATTGCAATAGATCCAGCTTTGGATATTGAGAGAATGCAATCTGTAATTATATTATAAAACAGGTTAAGACAGGATGGTAATTTGTCGGGATTGGGATGTTTTTCATTATATTTTGTTAAATTTCAATAACAGATTGTTAACGCCTATTATCGCCTCTAGATTTCCCAAAATGTTGGCCTTATAAATGTGATTATGGTAGATGTAATACTTATAGTAATTAGTTTTGAAAATCCTGTATTCCAGAGCTTTTGGTTAAAATGAAACAGTTCCTTATAAAAAAATTATCTAGGTATAATGATAAATTAATGCATTTTTCGAAAAATCCAATTGAAAATGTAAAAGATGAAGAGTTGGATGTTGTTACAAGCTTTAATACCCAGTGAAAGAATAAGTAGCACCCTTTAATGAACAAAAGTGATAAAAGTGAATGAGCAAAAGTGATACTGAACAGGGGTATTGGCGTACCTTTTATTGAATAAATACAGTTCTTACTTTAACCGACTGTAGTTTTGGGATCCCGACCTAACGCTAGTTGCAAAATTACCTGGATCCACATTGGAGTCTGGAAGTCATACACGTACACGTAGAAAGTTGTATTTTCATCAGTGCCGAAAGAATACTCGGTGTGGGGGAAGCGGTATTTAAAGCTTTTGCATGACTGGTTGGTAAGCAGAGTACTTTCCGGTTTGGAAGCTAAAAAGCATTTGAGACAAGAGAAGTCAATAAAACGAGCTGCTGAACTAGGACTGAAAAAAATTACTTGAAATGATAAATTTCTACAACCATTGCCGGTTCTCACGGTGACATTTATGGAAGCATCGACATTGCAAGACATCGTGAAGTCCGTGTCCATATCTGGTTTCGGAGGAGTGCTCAAGAAGTTGATCTGGGTGTAATAATGATCTTCGGGCTTGGATAGATTGAACGTGAACTGATAGTCGATGGTCAATTTGTCTGCAAGCAAAACCATTCAATTATGAACAATTTTCAATTCAGCAAACGAATCCCACACAAGGGATATTTACTGGTAGTAACTTACAAAAGCAGGTTCCATTTTCAGTAGGATTGCCCACATACATATTGGGCTCGTCACATCTGTTTTGTACAAATTAAATAACCATTTCAAACAAAGTATTTTAGATTTTTGACAGATATAAAATTCTTTAGGATATTTTAAATGGAAAGGGCAGACATTTCATTTTTTAAATAACGTCCACATGTAAACATTTACTTGTGACGACGAACGTCATAAAAATTAAGTAAGCATGAAGTATAAATTATGCCTGGAATTTGCTTTAATACACATGCACATTCCTAGCAGCAATTTTCATTGAAACTTCATGAAATGTCCCAACTGCATTTTGCATCTCACTGTTTTTATTCGCCTATTTTGATTATTTTAATAAACTAATTTTGATTCCTTTCCTATCAAGAAATTGGTTACAATATACAGGGCGTTCCATTCTAAATGCTACATCATGGGCAACTTCCGAGTCTTTGCTGTGGTTCCTGAACTGAACTGTTAGTAAGCCAAAGGATTTAATGAAGTTACTCATGGTAAAGCATTTTGCATGAAACACCCTGTAATAATTGTGTTTTTGTGGCTTAACATTATCTTGCCCCAAGCCCTTCTATTTAACTTTTTTACACTGAACTTCCCTTTTAATTTTTGAAAAAAAATTATACTGAATTAGAATGAAATTAAAAATGTTGCATAATTTGAAACATTTGTGCCCCTTCCCAGACTTTGTATTTTGAATTCAAGAATACCATTTTTTGCATTATATTTTCATAATATCAGTCAATTTGACAATTTTAATATGGCTTGACTTTCTTTGATTTTGCACGCGCACGATCCACATCAATTGCATAAACCCATCTGTCCTAGTTTCCGAAAAAGGATGAGGTGGAGTTGGGGAGTGGCACCAAAAAAGACCAAACAGGAATATAGGCGCCGGGAGGGTTGAAAACTGAAGGCAATTGTCTCTCTTGTATTCTATTCATCCCAGCTTGACCACAACAGGAGGGGTATGTCCGAGTCGGACCAATCTCAATGGGAAATTCTCATTTCATGAAAAGGGGTTTTTAAATGCTACTTAGCATTAGAATAAAACGGAGTAATAAAATAATAATATTGTACCGGCAATTAAAGTTGCCATCTATGAGAAAACACAGAATTTATGTAAAACACGAGCAAAGTCATATTGCTTGCTCTCAGAAATACCAGTGTCGCAAAATCTCAAAAGTTCAGAGCCATCTGTTAGTGATCGGAGAACAGGTCACCATTGTAATTATTTAATTTCGGTTTCACTTTCTTCTACGCAATAATGCATAAAATTAATAAATGTATTTCAAAAAATAAAAAAATAAACTATTTAAAAAAAAATTCCAACTTTTACAATGTTTTTAAATTTTGTATGGTAGTTTTCCGAGAATTCTGAGTAGTGTACACGTGGTGGCGTTTTTTTTTTTTTTTTTTCGAATAAAAGTAAATGCCATCGCTGGCCAATATTTTTCATGCAATCATGGTCTTTATCGCTGTCTCTTTTGTTCTCGGAAACCTTACATCACATAACAACTGAATTCTACATTTTAACACTTTCTCTTTTTTTATTTGAACATCACTCTGGGCAAAATGACTTTCCCTTTAAAAAACTCTTTATGGTCTTTCTAGACAATTAGCTTTTATAATAGTCCTACATACTGCACCAAGAAATCAACTTACCTTTCACAATTGTTTCCCGTGATGCCTTTAGTGGTACAGTAGCACTTGCCAGTATCAGGAATGCATAAAGTACCATGACCGTTGCATGCACACACTAATGAAGAAAGCCTGTTATTTTAATTTTTTATAAGCCAAAGGCAGGTTTAAAATTTGCCCTGTTGCACTTACACGAGCAATTTCCTCCATTCGTGGGATTCCCGAAGTATTCTTCTGTGCAGTGCTCACAATTTTTCCCAACAGTATTATTGTTGCACGGCTGGTCGCACTCCTCAGGTTGAAGCCGACACGTGCTATGACCGTTGCACTGGCATTCTGAAACATCATTTGTCAACTTAATAAAATCGGCACGTTTTTAACGCGAAGAATTTAGGATTTAGAATAAAATTAACTTAAAAATAACCCACTTGGACAGCTGGTGAAGTACCAATGACCCTGTGAGCATATACTACTGGTTTCGGTAGCGATTCCGTCGATGATGGTGATCGGATGTTTAGCGCTTCCATTCATGCAATGCCCCAATCCCGTCTTGCTCCCATCATCGCACCACCCGCAGCCGACCATGGTTTGACATTCCTCGCAAGAATTCACGTCGGAACATTTAGGCGCTGAAAAAATGTGCACTGAGACACCAATGTTCGATCCCATACCCTGGTGTCAAAGTAAAATTTAACTTACGAGGGCACTTCCCATGCCTCGTGGTCCAATCCATACACTGCCCGTATGAAAAGGCAGGTGCATAGGCGTTTGATTCCACGCATCGTCCATCCCCGCTGCTGCACCACAGGCACTGGCCCTGAGTGCAGTTTTGGCAAGTTGTATACTGACTGCAGTGGGGTTGACACGGAATGACAGAGTGGTTGACTACTAAAACAAATCCATTGTTTTATTCTGGGTGGAACAGCAAGAAAATCACTAGGAATACATTTGTACATGGCTTAACAGACTCACTGTGCTTGCTTTCGGTGAAGACGACGCATTGAGAATCCTTATTCCAAGTGCAGCCAGAAGATTCGCGAATGCAGGCCTGGCAACTGTGTAGGTTACCACACACGATCATTTGATTGTGGTCACATTCTTTGGTATCATTGATACCCTAGAAACAGTAAAAAAAATATCCCTCATTGATTTATAACTGTACATGTATTGAGGAAAAAGTTTCACCCTGAGACGTGCCATTTTTCTGAATTCTTATTACCGGCTCCACCAAGATTTAGAAACCTACTTCTGCCCAGTGGCGTAGTAAGGGTAAACGGGGCCCGGGGCGGGTTCCCAAGCAGAGGCCCCCTAAAATTCTCTTAAATTATTGTAATAATTGCAGTGCCGCACTCAGAAATCCATTGGGGGGGGGGAGGAATAACCGACCAAAAAAAAATTATCCAAAATTTTAACCATTGGTGAAAATTAGAAGGTTTTTGTACATCATTGTAAAAATTGACTCAAGGATTTTTTTTGCTCAAAAATATTTAAAAATGGGCTAAAAATCACCAAAAGTGCCTATTTTTCCATATTTTTTAGTATGAGTTAAAACATTTCGAGGGGGGCACAGGCCCCCCTGGCCCTCCCTCCTTAGTGCAGCCCTGAATATGTAAAAATTTTAATTTGCAAAAAATGGCGCCACAGGCGACTTTTCTTGCTTAAAAACACTCAAAAATGAGTTAAAAATCACCAAAAGTACCTATTTAGGCACTGGGTGGCACCAAAATTTGGGGTCCCCCTCAAAGCGGGGCCCGGGGCGGCCTGCCCCCCTTGCTACGTCACTGCTCCTACCACTGATTACTTTTTCATATCAAAACTAAACTAAACTAACCTGGTGATGAACTAGATGAGAAGACAAGGCGAGCCCAATGTCATTCCTCGTATCATAATGCTGTAAAAGAAAAATATACACAGATACCTAATAAGATAACACAATGAACAAGCTAATACAATAAAGTGGGGGAGAACGAATTTTCTTGCCTTTTTCGAGCAGTTCTTTGATGAACAAGCTCCATTGCACCACAAGCAATCCGGACCGGCTTGCACGCAACTCGAGCAAGTGTTATAGTTGTCGCAAGAGAAGGTTTCGCTCCCTGCATTTAACAATGTACGACTACATTGTAGATTCCCAAGTGAAAGGCAGGTGTCAGGCTTTTTAAAATCTAGTTCAGTCCTACCTAAACTTGTGGCACAGGTTTGATAATGTTTTGTTGGCGATAATTCACTGCTCATTGATAGGCACTTATTGGTATCCCGATCCCAGAAGCATTTGATTCCCGGTCCCTCGTGTATGCACGGACTTTGTGACTTGTCCTCACAGTAGCCTACAAAACAAGCACACACAGAAAAAAAACCGGAGAAAGTCATATAAATGCCAGAATATACGACAAAGATATACATGTTTTCCAAAAAATAAAAAAAATGTGAACACACCAGGGTTAAACTTGATTGTGTTATTCAACATTTCACCATTGAATCCACCGAATATGTACAACGCACTGCAATAGATAATATTATTTCAATTGTTTGAAAAATAGTTAAAATTGGTATATGCCAAATGAGCCATTTGTAAGCACATACTCATTATATACTACAGAGGTGTGTCCATATCTTTCAAAATTTCCCCTGTGACCGCTTGGAGCTTTCATTTCGAACCACACGTCACAAGCTATACAAAAAATAATAAATTTCAATGTTAAATAATTTCGGAAACGTATAAAAATACCACTAAAGTTTGAGGTCCATCAACTTACTAATATCGTAAGCCAAAAAATGTGAGCTCTGACACTTAGAGCCATGATTAGTAGTAGTATCATTATGAATGTTGCCTCCGTAAACTAACATCAAGCCTGATATGATAGCTGCACTATGTAAATATCGCTTGGAAAGACCACGTTTCTTCTCATCCCTAATAAAACACATGAAATGTCAAGCCCCAGTTAATTTGAGTTAAACCACATTTAAAGAGTCGTCAGGTCATTATCTTCATTATGATTATAACAGGGATGTGACAATGAGTACCTACTATCTTCATGTATTTTTACATCACAACTGTTTTAGTTTGTTCACATTAATGACATCCCCACTTTAGCATCACTAATACCCAGCATTATTCTGTTACTTTCATTTGCATTATTAACAAGAGCGACCTTAGCTGCTTATAACAGTTTTTATTAAACCTTGTTTCTAAGAGCACTTACTCATATGAAAAAGATTCTGTAGAAATTATGTGTAGAATTATGGTGACGAATTTCTGCATAAAAATGTTCATAAATGATCTGCAGAAAACTAAGCTTAACTTCAGGAACATAAATTTGAATTTTTCTCCAGAAATACACATTCACTAGTTTGCAAGTATGTAGCCAGATATTCAATCTGCAGTCACCTGACCGCACCCGAACGAAGCGAGTGGAACGTCAAAGTGACCAAGAAATGGTGGATGTCTGGCCCATACTTGCAAACGAGTGAATATATGTCTATTATCTTGAGGTTAACTATTTTAATCATATCCAAATAAAATTAAATTAAAATTTAAGCTCGGTTTTCTTAATTTTCTTTATAGATTTTCCGATGATAACTTGAAAATTGCATCCCTTTCAAAATTTGTTGAAGTGGAATATTAGATTCAAATGTAATTTTTTTTCTCTTGCTTTGATATCTGACTTCCCTGTGTATTCAAAACTAAGAAGAGAAGGAATCATCAGGAATATCCATACCAGAGAACAACAGAAACATTTAAACTCCAAGGGTATATTGACATATATGCATTTCTTTTTCATATAACCTTTATTCTATACTTAACTTGCACTTTTAGATAGTTTTGCTAGACCTTTTAAAATTTTCACATTTTTCACACCGCTTTAAAGACTACTATTATTTAAAATGCTTACATTTTTTCATAATTTTTTGTATACGAGTGTAAGTCTTATTTTTCACAAAAACTTAAACAATATGATTTATATTGTATTAATTTCCAAACAATTTACTTATGGATAACTGGAAAATAGCATGGCTACTACTAAATCATTCAAACCTTTTAGCTTCACTTTTAACTACTTGTATTATATAACTTCTCATTTCACCTGGCTTTTACTTAAAAAAAACTAGAAAATTAAAAATATATTCACTCAGTATTAATGCTTTTATAAATAAATCTAGCTGGTCTAGTGTGACATTTTAAATCTGTGTAAAGCCTTCTGAAATACAATGATTTACAAAACGTTCAAGGTTTAGGCCCTTCAGTGACTAAATGTGAGCTTTCAGGGATTTGGAATTTTTCTTGATTGCATTTTGCCGTACATTTTCAAAAAAATAAGTTAATTTTGTAGACTTTTCTTGCCTTGCTTGACATTTGTCTGACATTGTCTAACTCGATAGGTCATGGCTCCAAACGACTTATGAGCCATACTGTATTTAAGCTGTTCAACAGTCTTTTAAGCTTTTAGCAAAATAATTAAAAAAGGCCTTCAAAGCATGCCCATATTTAACCAAAATACATAAAACATAAGCTAACTATATTTCAAAATTGCACTACTCCTAATTACCGCTATACAATATTGTACCATACGTTTACAAAAATAAAAGCAAATAATTATAACTGTTAGGAAGGTGGCATGTTGTTAAATCACATGGTGCTGATAAGACGTTGAAACTTTAAAAAAATTGCATACAGTTGATAAGATTCACAAAATCAAAAGTACTTCTATTAAATTTACTTATTACACGTATATATTTTTTCTAATCACACAAATTATATCTCATTTTGTTTATAATTTTTTTATATTTAGTAGTAATATTTAGATTCGTCAAAATTCCCTTAAAATCACCTTAATATTCAGCTGCAAATTGCAATATTCACATATGAGGATGTCCTATCCCTCAATCATAAGAAAAAAGTGAAAAATTATGAAATATTTAAATATCATTTCATATATATAGGGTTCCCCAGATATTAATCAGGTTTTTTTCAGTTCTGTACTTTCTGGCTTATCCAGATAATTATTTTTTGTGATAATTCCCAGTATATGGGGGGGGGGGGGGAGCGGGAACTTGCAGTCAAATAATCTACATTTCAAGAAAATAAATCCAGATAATTATTTTTGGTGATAATTCCCAGTAAATGGGGTAACTTGAATAACAATATAGTTTTGTACATCGTTTGATGCAATACAAGGAAAATACACAGTTAACAGTTCTGGTGTGGATTGCTTACAATTATAAAAAAAACCATTCGCACTTACCATTGATGATTGGCAGGATCGTAAACATAGAGTACATCGTCCAAATCGTATGAAGACGAACTTTCCGAATGGTAGCCACCGTGAACATAGATCCGTTTTGTATGAGGATCGTAGATACTGCTGTGACCAAAACCACCTTTAACCTGAGACCCTTTCGTTTGTACGAGTGACCATTTATTTGTAACTAAACATAAAAAAGAAGTTTTTTCTAACCACACTGAAAATTCCCAAAAGTCAGGTGCAAAGTACACAAAAAACCTACTAACCCAAGTTAAAATGTTGTACATAATTTAAATAGCCATAAATTGGACTGTGTCCAAAAATGATGACCATTTCATTGTCCACTTTGGTAGCCGTGTGTCCGACGCTCGCCACAGCTTCGTCCACAGACAGGAGCATCCAAATGTTGTCTTCGAAGTCATATCGCCACAATTCGTTTTTCACGTTATTGTCATTTACCATTCCGCCGAAAATGTACGCGTATTTCTATAGAAAGACTTGTGTGTCAATTTAACATTCATCATACAATTGGGTTGTACTAGAAGATCGTGACACTTCGGGGAATTATGGCAATTGGAATGGAATTTGGAAGGAATTTTCTGGGGGGAATTTTAGTTAATATTGCATTAATTTATTGACAATGGCGCCCTCTATGTAAATTAATGTCTCGCATTTGGAGTGGAATTTGAATGCAATGTTGCGAGAATTTCGAGAAATTCCACCACAAAATGCAATTTTCAAGAATTTGCATCAATTTCTTAACAACAGCACCTCTATGTCCCCTAGGACTAGGTTTAGGAGTAGAATTCAAAAGGAATTTTGAGGAATTTGGACATAAAAAGAATTCTGAACAAGCTGAGGCGCAATGACTTATGTCATACCCCTCGACTGAATTTTATCAGGCGCTCAGCTTACTTCATGGACAATTGCAGAATGGCCGTAGCGTCGCAGGGGCGATTCACGACCCGACATCGGAAGAGGCGGTAACTGCCACAACTGACTTATGAAGTCAAACCTAATTCACAAATTTAATAAAAATAGTAAGTACATGTCCAGAAGATCTATAACGAGGATCATAAATTAATGAACATATTTACAGAGAGACGATTGAGTGGTTAAATAGAAATCTTTTACGCTACAGTAATAATACAAATTCTTTAAATTGAGCAAGTGTGAGATTGTGCGACTTATTTTAGGGATAACTAAATTTTAAACCCAAGTTAGCAAAGTCATATCAATTTACCAGGGTAGTCAAGTTAGTTAATTTGCTTTGCCAACTTGAATAATAGCCTGACTTACTTACTCGAGTTAGATACTTTTGACTAAATTAGTAATCTTTTTAACTGAGTTAAGTTAAATTGTTTAAATTATTTGGTTAACTGTTAAATGAGTATAAGTTTGTTAACTAGGCTACTTGATTAACCTAGTAAGTTGACTAACAGTTTTATTTCAACTGATTATTCAAGAAATTGCATAGCAGAGTTGACTAGATAACTCAATTAATCTAGTAAATTGGTTAAACTAAGTTGATTAAGTTAACCTTCCCAATAAATGCAAACTATTCTATTATGAGCTCAAAGGTAGGTAATCGCTCTAAAGTTAGGTTTATTTAGAAAAATCTAGGAAATTTTAGGATTTTATGAATATTATCGGAAAGAAATACCAAGGACAAACTCAAAAATATAGGAAAACTTTCTATCACTTTACAGCATGAATTTTAGCATCTTTTTCTGTTTAGGAAAAAATGTACATGACATAGTTAATCAAAAGCTGATTTTACCTCCAAATATCACAATAATGCTCTTTATTAAATCTTTCGCCTCCGAAAACCCACATCGAATCTTTATAAACAACAGCGGCATGTGAAGCTCGACCGAATATAGGGATGTCGCCGGATGCCCTAACGATTTCCCAAAACCCGTCCTTCTTCAAAGTACTGCAATCCTCGCCTGCAAATGCAAGCAAAATAATGCAAAAATAACTCACAGTAGACATTCAGGAATGTAGTAGACAATCTCCACAATTGCGGGTAAAGCCTGCTTTACCTGCATAACCTTCGTTGCAAGAACATTGGTGGGCCTCGCGATTACACTTGCCCTTGCCACAATTGTTTGGACAGATTGGGATGCTGCAGTCATCTCCTAGCCAATGTCCACTACAGGTGCACGCACCGTCGATGCATACCCCATTGCCTGAGCAATTAGATGGACAAGTTTCCACCTCCACACTTTGTGATCACAAGAAAAAAAACAAGCCATTTTTAAATACTGTATATATTGAAATACTAACTAGGGATAAACAGCTGAACAGGGCTTCCATTTCTTCCCTAATCGATATCTTGCCATATGTTAACTAGGCCTTAACATTTAATTTAGCAGAAAGTGAGCCATATTAGCATTATCATAGGGCTTATACTGTAGGGTTCATTTTGAACACCCGACTTATCCTGAACGTAAAGGCATGCAACTAGTACAAAATTAAAATAAGTAGATTTTGAAAAATAAATTAAAAATTTAGAGAATATAAAAATGGCAACTGCTTAATTTTGCATGACAGCTCAAACAAAACCATGACTAAATTAGGAAATCATATTATATGGCATTAAATTGAGCATAATAGATAAATGACTGGATTTATTGAATATGGATCCCTGACTTTTTGGCAATTGCAATTGTTGGATTTTCCCTGACAAAATTTATCCTTCCAGACTTTCCCTTACTTTCCAGGTCAGTATTCACTCTGTACTGCTCATAGGTTTCCCTGACTTTTCTGGGCCAACCTAAAAATTTTCCTTGGCATTTTGATAGATTTAGGTTTAGGTTCATTCATCCTTCAATGCCATGTATATAATACACCACATAGATACATCGATATAACAACTAACATCTAATTTCACAAGTTTAAATTGTTGATTACGATCAGCAAAAATTATCTATATCAACTTTGAAAAAGGAAATTAAGTAAGGTATTTATAGAAAAAAAGATAATGCTAAATGATTCATTGCCTCCACCTTTAATAATGTCTCAACGAGAATATATATATTTTCCAAATGAAATCCCTCTACGGCAGGAAGGAACTATGAACATCCAATAAGTAGTCTATATTTAAAGACAGTGACTTCAGATAGGCTATCAGGTGGTGGTCGTAGTTTCCTTCCTAACCGCTAGATGACCAATTTTGCGCGCATTATTGTTGGTGAGACTATAAATTAAAAATTTAATTTTCGCCTTTAAGACTGACAAATATTCAATTTTCTGTACTTTTACTATAACATGAGAAAGGACAGTTATTTAAATAATGATGTGCGAAAGCATCATACGCTAGTGTATTTCGGAGCTGCCCAAGCAAATTCCTTTCAAAAGCAATGCATTTCCAAACGTTCTCATTTATCAATTCATATTATACTTTACAAAAGTTAATATCTCCAACACATGGTGCCGCAACAATGCATACGGTTTTGTCAATTCAGCACTTAAGTGTACCGACTGATAGACAGCTCTATGCCTATTTTTACTGTTTCTCACACCTACACTATAATTTTCACTAAACTGGTTTCCAGGTTATAAAGATTATTACATAAATATATTACGAGCTTAAGCTTGCAGAAGCCCACAAGTAAAGTACAGGATTTGCGGAAAAAATTTCTCTATTGAGCGTCACTTTCACTTTTTTCATTTAAGGGGGCTATCCACACTTTTTAGATCATGCATGCTCCTATGGGAATCTCCATGTTAAATAAAAGTACAAATTAATCAATAATGGCTAAACATAAATTGACGGGGTTTGATTTTTTATGAAAGACAATTAAATTTACTAAAACGTGATGCATGATTTTTTCGTTTATCTGTCCTGTGAGCCGTACAATCGGGCAAAATGTGGCAAAAATACTTAGCGGTAAACTTTGAAATTCGATAAATAAATATAAAATGCACGTAATAACAAAATCTAACTTAGACATTTGGTAGTAAATTAAATAAGCTTTCCAAAAAATCAAACCCCATCGTTATCCGCTCGGCCGATATTAAGATCCGTTCAATTTTGGGAAAAATTTCACGTCTACGTAAAACAGCATCGGAAAACGGAACGGTCAACTTTGAAAATCGATAACTACATTCAGAATGCACGTGACGTCATAATCATACTACAGTTTTTTAGTAAATTTAATAATCTTTGAAAAAAAATCAAACCCCATCGTTGAACTTTTACCCGTTCTTGAGTTATATCAGTTTGAAGAAAACGAATTTAACATTGAAATCCCCATAGGTCCATGCCGATAAAGTGTGGACAGCCCCCTTAACCATCCCTTTATACAAAGTGAGACTTTCCTTTTAACTCATGAAATATTTCGCAGACCAAATCGATGGCTTAGAACCCAAGTAGCGAATGAGCCATTGAGATAATATGGCTCATTTGCTACTTGTGCTCTATGCCATCAAAATGAATTTTCATAAAATAATGAAGCATTCCCCCCCAGACTTCTAGTAGCTGCAAAGTACCTGCAGCAAGTCAGTAGCTCAACATTGTTCAAGGGTCGTCCACAATGTAGCTAACACAAAATGTGGTAAGGGGTGTCTATAATTATTTACGATGTGTTATGGGAGAGTTTTCACTGTGCATATATTTTGGAATTCATGACTAAGGAGAAATATGTTAATTTAATTTGTTTCAAGAATTACTTTAGATCAACAATAAACCATTTTTAGGGCTGCAATTCTTGTGAATTCTGGACGAATTCTAAATAGGTGGCCAACAATATATTACAAATTTAAACTTGCTTCACTGGACTTGCATGGCTACAACAAATCCTAGTTTTTTTTTTGTAAAGCTAAAATATTGTTATTTGTTTCAGATTATTTTGTTACGGTACATAAGGGAAGGGAGGGGAGAGGCAGCAATATGGCCCCTTACACGGTGAAGTTTTCTCTAATTTTGCTTTAAACATGCACGGGAGATCCCTTTAATAAATTCTGCACGTACACAGCTAGGCCTCACATATTTTCGGTAAGAAAATTCCTGAAACTCAGTACCAATTTGCTTCTTCATTTTTTCTTTTCAAAATGGCCTAATAAAATACTTCATTCAATTCCATCATAGTCTAAATTCCTTTCAGTTGCATGCCGAAGCATATCTTTCCGAGTTAGAAATGTTTGGCCCTTCAATTCAGCAGCACTGTACTGCGGCAAAATAAAAGTGACTGAGGAAAAAACAAAAGTGCATTAAATCCTACCTATATGATATATTAAAGCCGCTCATATTATACGCGGCATCGCTATAGAAATGCAAATATGCAATCCCAGAAGTAGTGACCAGTTCTGGAACGATTGCTGGGGAAGGACTTTCAGGTTGCATTAGACCACTGGAAAAAAACAAAACAAAAACAGTATTTTAGTCAAACGGCAATGTACGTAGTAGCAATGCCAGTATGCAACAAGCTCTAAAAATAAAATTTTCATCGTAGCAGATGTGTAACAGCCCAGATTTCTTTATGGGAATTGGATCACTATAAATTAAAAATTTCATTGATTCATATAATACAAATTTACTGTGAAGTCCACTTCTAAAATTTTGTGTCACAGCTTACAAGTACTATGACCCAATCTGCAAACCAGTAACAAAAATACCTATTGCATGGCACCATAGGCATAGGCGCCTGAAATTAAAGGGACAGTCCCACCTTTAAACAAATTAATTTTAGGAAAAATAGCATGAAAGATTAGGATAGACATGGAAATTGCAATTGGATTTGAGCCATATCAATCATCAGATAAAATGCCCTAAATTCGTGGATTTGTGTGAAAATTGAAAGCCCAAATTGGCACCATTTCACTGACACTGTGTAGCGCCTTCTACTGGATAAAAGGCGTCAACCCTCATGGAACACATAGACATACACGTAGTAGAGGGCGTCATCAAAGGACACTGCTTGCAGAAAGCTATGGAAAAATGGCGCCTAATATGTATTTTGCAAGCGCGTTGGCAGGTATATATTTCAAAAACCAACAGCTTTGTACATATACAAGCTAGAAAATAAATGATACCGAGCATTTATTATTTTGTAGCCGTTTCTACGGCAAAATTCGCAAATGCTTGCTGATATCAGTCACGGCAAACACGATTCAACAAGGTTATATAAAAAACACTTCGGAATTAGTGTATAATTTCAAGATTGGAAATTGATTTCTGATATACCCGGTTGTTTGATTGCTACTTCCATATATTGGCCAGCATTAATCATGTCCTTGTTCATATACCAGACAATAAATTGAAAGAGAAGCTTTAATTGCAAATGTAGGGATTTTTTCTCATTTTCTAGTCTTTAAAGGTGCATGCACCTGCCCTTCCAACGAAGAGATATGTCCAAAAAATATTTAGAAATTACCCCTAAGCCTTATTAGTTAACCAAACATGTTATAAAACGTTTTTGAGGCCACTTTTAGAATATTGTGCTCCATTTTGCATACAAAATAACACACAGTCCATTACAATAGGCGTGTTTTAGCGTTATTACCCTGTCATACGCTGAGTCACTCTTATCATAGGGTACAAGCAAAACGCTAAAACGCAAAGTTCTTCATTCGATGATTTTCCTATACGAAGCATCCATAATTTCTGTCACCTCATTTGGTACACCACCTACTTAGGTAGATAACAGGTTGGTTACCCTTTTGGTTACCCGGCATCGTTATCCAAAACGATAAAACAGCTGGCGTCAACAGTAAAACGCTCCAGGTCCTAACTATGTATCCAAATGGTAACAGAGAAATAGCGCTAAAACATGCCTAGTGTGTGACCGAGATACTACATTCTCTTAAGCTGGGAATCATGGTGATCTCGAGGGGAAGATTTAATCATGGGTTTGTTTGTAAGGTTTAATTTGCGAGGTAATTTAAATTTAGTTTCAGATATCTTAAAGTCAAATACTAACGCTAGAGGTTGGCATGTTCACTTCAATCCTCTGAAGGAAATTCGTGCTAGAACGGATGCTTATTATTGGTCCTTTTTCTTAGGTTCTATAGGACAATGGGAATAACCTCCCTAAAAATAGTTCAAAATCGCTAGGAATTCAATTTAACAAAGATGTTTAAGTCACAACTGAGGTGGGAGTATCTTCCTGATAGTGGGATAACATAGGGATACACTTGCGCACTGAGCTAGCCTCATGTTGGAACATAAATTTCGTCAGGACTGATGTGCACCTTTAATGTGAGAAGAAATAAAGAGTGTGAGCTCAGATAAGTCAATTGATTAAAAGGCCACTTGAATAATGTATACACGAGAAGGTATACACAAAAAGTGTATTAGCTTTTCTGTCTGATAGACCGTTTTTATAAGCCAGTTGCATGAAATCAATGTAAAGGGTGAGCATTATGATAAGTTCCATGAACCAACAGACCTTTTTTGCGATCTTCCTGTACGCACAAGAGTAAATCTCCTCAGGCGTCATCTAGTATATAACGTTACCCTGTAGTAGACACTATAGTCAATGCCAATAATTTCTTGAGCCCTGGACCCGTCACCTAGCATCAGTCATAATTTCATCGTTTGCACTTGTCATCCATAGGGGCTTCCATGGTTCTCCATGGCACGGAAAATTTGGGTTACGATTCTCCTGCTACAAAAATCCTAATCTACAGGAAGCATAAGTTAGGATCTCATAGCAGAAAAATCCTAGCCTACAATTTTCTACACCCCAGTGAACCAATGAAAGCCCACATGGATGGCAACTGCAACAAGCCCGTAGCCAGAGTTGAAAGTTTTGAGGGGGCACTTGTCATATTTTATTATGGTACTTATGGGCGCCTCCTGAAAATTTTCCA
>JAQIXP010000188.1:0-32438 GCA_034700285.1 Proteroiulus fuscus | reverse complement strand
GGCACAGCCATTCATATCTAGTAAGTGTGTACTGTTTGAAATTAACTTGTTTCAAAGTGAGACTGTCCCTTTAATAATAATAATCCTATATTCGCCATCATAAATTTAATAAGAGGATAAAGTTGAGCAGATAATTTTCAGTCACCCTGTATATTAACCATAATTTAATGTAAATGCCATTTTTAATATCTAATTTATGTAGTTAGGCCTGGATGAATCAGGGAATTTGAAAATTTAATTCTGAAGGAATTGGGATCAAATGTAAATAAAACAAAATGTTATGTGGCCAACACACACAAGAATTTCAAATGCATTGAAACTGATTTTGCTTTTATGTTTGGGATAGGCTATGTTTCATGACAACCAACAACTTGCTGTGGATTTTACCATGCAAAATCATAAATACATGAAAGGATATGTTGCAAATGTGCCATACAGTTAAATTAACATGGACAAATAATGGTTAGAGGATTTAAATGTGCTTAAAATTATTAGTTTTAATAGTTTTACCTATTTCTACAGAAAAGCATTTAAGAATTTAGGTAAACTCCTGCAGAAAAATTTCAATTTCTGCAGAAATGTAAGATGTTTTAAAGTTTCTGCATAAACTGATCTGCTTCTGCATGAATCGCAAGGGAACTAATTAGTTTTATGTCAAATGTTTATGCATAAATTCCCTATTTTAATTCTATCTATTGTAATATAGTAAATAAAAACCTGTTAATGAAATAATTCATTAATTCATAGGCATTTGCTTACCAATCGTGCCATTGTAGCAGGTTTTGTTACTGGTCAAATGCAGTGGACAACTGTTCAGTTAATCATATTGTACACCTGCATTGCACATCTTTATATATTCTTGAGAAAATTGGTTCGCCCTTGACCATTTCATAGTTTTATTTTATTTTTTCTAGTATATTCACTTATATTTACAGTCCATTGTTTCTGCTTTTACATTTTTTTTAATGTCAGGTAGTGGGAAAATGTTTGAGGCTAAACTATACCACGTGATTGGGTTCAGTATAGATGTGGATCATCACGGATTTATGTTTTTATGGTAATTTCCTTGAGACAAGTTCTTAAGGATTTTAATTTATTTTCTTGTAAACCCGAAATGTCAAAGGTGTACAGGAGCATTTGGGAGTAGGTTACAGGAATTACTTGCTTGTATCTTAACATAGAAATTTCTCAACAAAAAACAAACTAACCAATTAGATTGCTTTCAAAAAGGGCTGCTTCATTTTTCTTAAAAAGTTAGCAAAAAGTGTCCTCAAGCTAAGGGCAAGGTAATCATAAACAGCAGTGCTGATCAGTATTGTATTCTTCCTTGGACTAAATAACATTGAAGTTTCTACCTCAAAAAATAATTTAAAAAAATAGAAATCGTGCTTTATTGTTTTTTTAGGATGGGGGAAAACCCTCAGTTTTGAAACCTTAGTGGAAACAATGATAATTAATTGTATATGAATATTTTGTCTAAAGCTGTGAATTGCTGAATGTTAAGGCCGTTTTCACGAAGAAGTGAAAATTAGTTACCGGTATACAAGTATATAAATAAACCTATAGCAATTTTAGTTGGTGAAATAGGCCTTGATATGAAAAAAATGAAAAAAAAAAATCGATTTTACTCTAGATTCCTATTAAAATTTTAGTACATTGTGTTGGCTATATGAAGGATTAAACTAGCATACAATAGTAGTCCTATACCTTGTATGAAGTTAAGAAACACCTTTTTTTAGAGGATGGGGGGGGGGGGGGGAGAAATGCGACTTACCCAAAATAACAATTATTATCACAGCAAATTGTCATATTTATCCAAAATGTGATACGGAGTATTAATAATATAATTTTAAAATGTATGAAATTATTTGTAAAAAGGGGATTTGAGTGTCTGGCGTTATAGACATTGTGGTAGTTTAGTAATTTAAAAGTAATTTAAATTGGTTTGAAAACCAGTTAAAATCAGCTATTTCCAAAATGTTTTGTGTAACGATTCAAATTTGGCGCATAAACCATTTGTCATAAGCGCGTGATGAGTGTCCTCACGCTAGATGTCAGTATCTATTTGCTACAGTTCAGATCTTGATTGGGAAAGGGAATTTCTTCAACAAAAAATAATATTGTCTTTCATTGTAAGTTGAACCCATTTGAACCATAAATAAGTGAATATACAAATAGGAGCCTAAAAATACTGCAAGTTTTGAGATTAACAATGCCGCAAGGATATGAAACGTACCTTCAGCAAGCCCTATCAAAGGTGAGTTTACTGAGATAAACATAGACTAGATCTGTAAAGTGGTTTTCTTCTTGGTTATTGTTAATTAATTAAATATCCTTATTACAGTGTAACAAGTATCCTTGTTTTTAATTATAAACAAGGATACTTGTTATATGAGGGCTTGAAATCACTTGTGTATTTTAATGACTCACTAAGGTTTTTTTAAAGAAGCTGTAAAGGTTGTGTGTCTGAAGAGAGTATTCAGAAAGCAAATGGAATCACGTTCACTCCAAGTTATAATTTTTTGGAAAATACTCTGTACTAGCGGTTTTGCTAACGTTTTATAAAATCTAGAGAGCCTGTGTGGTTTTTTTTTCTGTAATTAAAATTGAAGGCTGTTTAATAGTTATTGAGCAAGACCACACATTGTGTTGATAAATGTTGCCCATTGCAAACCTAGTCCTTGCTAGGCCTATACTCTTTTTTCCCCTCAAGATTAGGGTTTTTTGCTAGCCTGCTTATCATTATCACAAATGGTAAGCAGATTGGCTAACAAGAAGCTCATCTTATTAAAGATGAGACAGTATATTATGTACTCAGGCTCCGTGTTTAGTTTCTAAACAGTTGTGAGCAGGGTGTTATAAAAAGTACATGTTTTGTATTTGTAAAATATTTTCTTTCTTTATTTTAGTATCGTAATCCTGATAATACGAAACGAGATGTCTTAACTGCCATCCAGAATTACCGTGGGTTATTTCCTAAAATGGAGACTTATGGTAAGTGCTGCAGTGAGGTCAAGTCATAAAATTTATCACTCGAATAGCATATACTGTACAGTTCTATGGCTAATTAATATCTTTAAAGTGTTTTGTTAACTTTGAAGCTTTGAAGTTCAAGTTCAACTTTGAATAGGAAATATATCCTTTGGGGACCCATTTAGGGACTCTCATAAATATGGAGAAAACCCCATCCTCCCCCTCCCCCCCAACACCCACACACACTGACTTAAAATTGAATTTCTAATAATTTAGGTTACATTTTGGTATACCCTGGTATTACTGTTATTGTTTTAAAATTTTCCAATGCTGAGAATGTTTCTTTGTTACACTGGCAGTTTACCGATAATTGGTTTTCAAAAATCTAGTAGCCTTAAGTTGGGTAATTTCTAAAGCCTGAATCAGGGTTGTCTTATAACGTCTCCGAGCTGGAGCAAAAAATTCCAAAATAATTGGCATGCCACAGTCTGGTAGGCAGTTCTTTAACTAATTCAGGACATTTCTAATGATTTATACAAATCAAAAGGGCTGGTTAGAATATCTATTAGTTTCCCTGAATACAGGCCCGGGGTGCTGGGGTGCAAAACCCTACCCTGGCCAACTTAAATTTTGCCTATTGGGCCACTCACTAACTGGGCCACCTCGAGTAAACATTAAAATTAGCCATTTGGGCCAACAGTAGCCAGTCCGGGCCTGCCTGTATATTCATTCCAGTTCCAGTGTGAATCATGGGTAGTATTGCTGTCAGGATATTTAGGGCCAATTGTACCAACTACAGTTAAGTCTTAACCCTGGGTTATTTTGATCATGTGACCGATTTGGGCCAATGAAAATTCAGGAAAGTAGAGAAAACCTAAGTTTAACTGTGGATTAAAGTTAACCCTTGTTGGTACAATTGGCCCTAAGACCAAATTCTATTTATTTAGAGTTACATGTAATATGCTCATCATCAGTTCAAGTCTGTATTAGTGGAACTGATCATTAGTAATAATTGGATGAAGGCAACCTAAATATTATTGTTTTGCATTTTTAAGAAGTATTTTTTTTTAGTTTTTAATGATGGAAGTACCAAAGAACTACTGAATTTAGATGGAACCATTCCAGTTCATTACAAAGGTAGGTTGAACATTACGGTGTGCAATTTTTTATACTTATCGAGGAAATTTGGTATCCATAAGATGACATGAACTATTTTGAAGATCTTCTTTTTATTTAATGCTAGCTTATATTTTGTTTAGGGAATACGTATAACATTCCTGTATGCATATGGCTGCTAGAGACTCATCCGTACAATCCGCCGATTTGCTATGTAAAACCCACCAGCGATATGCAAATTAAGGTTTCTCGCCATGTGGACCAAAGCGGGAAAGTTTACCTACCTTATTTACACGAATGGAAATACGTGAGTAGAAGGTGGAATGCTATGATCGATTATCCTGGTAAGTGAACTGATGACAAGTTTTTATCGCTTAAATACTAGAACTCTTCAGATTTATTGGGACTCATACAAGTCATGATTATCATCTTTGCCGAGCAACCACCCGTTTACGCCAAGCCAAGGTCGCTCGATCCGCCGGTTAGCATGCCAACGCCACAGCAACCGCCTATTCCACCTCACTCCAACCCAGTTCCACCGCCCTACCCTGCTAGCGGAACCCAACGTATGTTTAGAAAATTTTATCACATTTGAAAATATGTGTAATGTTGATTCTGATGGACCTATTCTTATTTTTGCAGAATATATGCCCATGCCTTCTGTTGGTGGGTCCCAACCGGTTCCTCCACCAACTACTCACTCATATCCACCGGCATATCCGGCAACGACCTATGCCCCTGCTTCTACGGGATATCCTTATCAACCACCAAGTAGTAGAATTTGTCGGTTTTCGGTATAGGCTACTGAATTATGTAGTAGGTGGCTTAATTATGGCGTTATCTTTATTTAGCGTCAGTATATGCTCCCTATCCTTCGCCAAGTGGTCCTGTATACAATCCATATGGAACCCCTTCTGGTGTGTATAGTTCTTCAAACCCATACTCGTCTTACCCACCACAGCCACAACCACCTACAACAACACCTGCAACTGTGCAACAGGTACTGTAAATAATACAATGGCTATTAAAATGCTTCTTTACTGGAGTTTTTGCTATATGTGCTCCAAAACAAAGAACTAGGTAAAGCATCTTATTAAAATGTGTTTATTTGTATTTGAAGTCTACCAACACCAACACTATTACCGAGGAACATATTAGAGCATCTTTATTATCAGCTGTAGAAGATAAACTAAGAAGACGATTACGTGAAGTTTATGCTCAAGCACAGGTACTGTTATTTTTCAGTTCACTTTAAAGGGGGGTGAAAACGGTAGTATGTATACATTGCTAATATGGAAAAATGTAATGTTAAAATAGAGATATTTCTCTGCAATTATTCCCATAGACATACTGTTATTTTATCGTAACTGTTGTTTTTGTGGAGGGATTTTTCTGTAGAATTATTCAACCCTGCCCCACTATGAGCAATAAGCGTGCCAAATATCAAGTGTGTGGCTACAGTAGTTTCTGATATTACAGAAATAAAAGCTGGAAAAATGGAAACCCTGCAAATTTTAAACTAGATAATGTTTTAGAAACCTACGTAACTTCTATTTCCAGGCATTAGTTAACAAATTAAAAACGCTACTCATTTTTCCATGGTGAAATCGTTTTTAATGCGTATACTTCCTTTTCTGGTCAAATATTTTGATTTTAAAATGACTGCAGCGTCTGTAACTGTATGGAATCATTCTGCCCAATATTTCAGCATGACCTTGGAAAATTGTATTTGGAATTGCTCTGCTTGCTGTTCTTTATTTTGTAAGCTACTGCATTGAAATTAGTTTAATGATTTGATAAATTCTATAGGCACTCTGTATAGCATAAAGAATGTCTGTTTGGTTTTATAGTTGACTAATTTATTTTGCCATTGTTGTTCTTGGCAGGCTGAGATGGACGTTTTGAAGAGAACTCAAGATGATCTTAACAAAGGCAAATCGAAGTTAGAAAATATGATCAACCGATTGGAACAAGAACAGGTACTTGATAGATTTTCAGTAAGAAATATTCCTATAAAGTGCTGCATTATACAACTTGTGCTGTTTTTAATTTCAGTTGGATTTAGAAAAAAATATTATGGTATTGAGGGAGAAAAATGATGCGATGTGCGACTTGATCTCCAAAATGCAAACCCAGGAACAAATTGATGTCGATGAGGCGGTTGTTACCGTGGCTCCGCTGTATAAGCAGTGCGTTGAGATTGATTTTTTTTTCCTAAAAATAAAACGAGGTAGTATGTAATGATTTTTGTAATTTATTAACAGATTGCTGAATGCATTTGCTGAAGAAAACGCCATCGAAGACGCCATTTACTATCTCGGTGAAGCCTTGCGCCGACAAGTGATTGACCTCGATGTCTTTTTGAAGGTAGGAAGTAGTTTCTTAACATTATTCATTTTTTCCCCTTTAAATTTTGATAATTAGATCTTTTATAATTTATCTGATTTGTATAGCACGTTCGCGAATTGTCTAGAAAACAATTCATGCTTCGTGCTTTGATGCAGAAGTGCAGAGAGACTGCTAACTTACCTGTATGAACTGACAATTCACCATTTGAATGCATCCGCGTGACGCATATTTGGTGTGTATAGCAATTTTTTAACTTCTAAGCATTATAGTATATTTGATTCTATTTAATGGTCATAATGTTAACTGAAACCAAAAGTAATGCAAGGCGTTTCTTATCAAAACATGAATTAAAAGCTCACATTTCTGTCACTTAAGCTGCTTTTTCTATGTTATCATGTTCATGCATTTGTTTCTGCCTTTAAGAATTATTGGCACTGAAAAGGTTTAGTTTAACTACATGTAGACTAAAGTTGTGAAATTTATTACTTTACAAGTTATATACTTGGTCTACTCTATTAGAAAATGTGTTGAGTTTTCTGAATCAATGACTAAGCCATTGATTGTTTAAGCAGTGTAATATTTAACAAAAAAGTTGCACAAATATTGTTTTGGAGCTTTTTTTTAAATCGATATGGGTTCAAGAATTGTTTTTGAGAGTTTTGGACAACAACTAATGTAGGTGCATTTAAAAATATAACACTTGGCCTTTTTAGAATAAAACTTATAACTTACACTATATTGGACGTTGTGCATATTTCTAAAGTATTAATTCATTTTTTTAATTTTTATTATATCATTAAATATTTTATATTCAGTATTACTGTAGTATACTTTAGTATGGATACAATAATTGCATCAATTAAAAGCTGTGGAATATTTTTTCTCAGTCATTTATAATTAAAACCAGCAAATTTTATAGTTATCTGTGATGAAGAATATTTATAAAATTACCTTAAAAATTAATAACTAAAAGACTTATAACCAGTGAATAGCTTTTAATTTTTGTAATGCAGTTATAATTTTTAATTTATTTTAGGAATTCCAATTAGGCTATATTACTGCAAAAAGTATTTAATTGCAAAAGCTTCAATTATATTAAATTCTACTAATGAATGTGAAATGAGATATGTATACTTATCTGCATAGATATTTTTATTACCTATTGTTATTTTATTAGAATTAAAAAAAAATTATATACCTGCAATGAGCATCAATTACATTAATGCAGGTATAATCAAATAATCAAATAATTCATAGTTATGAAAAATTATTCCCTTTAATTAACAGTGTCATTATACATGTATAAGAAAAATATATTTTAGTCCTCCTCCCATCCATCCAGGCATCCTTGTAGCCAGAAACTTGGAAAATGCAAAAAAAAGTCCTTTGAAATTATGAAAGAAATTCAGTCAAGAATTGTTTATTTTATGAGAATTGTAAACATGGAGCTGTAAATGCTATTTGGGATGTGGCATTAACTAATGGAATTATTTTACTGTGATATCTTTGAGATTTCATAACATTGTTTAATTAGTTTACGTTACTTAATTACTAAAACAATTACCTGTGAAAAGTATTGTTTTTAAGGTGATTATTTTAAAAATAGCCCGGTGCTAATACTATCAAATGAGTACAAGGCTGGTTTTAACTTAATCACCCTGTAGTTCATTATGACTCTTGACGGTGCCTCATACATTGAAGGACGCCATTGTGACGTAATAATCATATAGCTGCAGAAGGTGTATCCGTTGTGTATTTTCAAGAAATGTTGAGAACGTTCCGAAAGATGTGATTGTTTTGAAGTAGTTAAATTACAACTTATTAGGATATGATGGCATATGTAAGTAACGTATTATTATTAATTATAAATTTCATCGTAATGGCAGATTTTGTAATGCCAATGTCCGAGGAGTTTGACTGTCAAATGCCTTTTAGCTTTGCGGTACATGTACCTGTGGGGTCCGCTTGTAACTAGGCCTAAATCAATTTTTCATTCAGGTTACGTAGGGTCATTGGAACGTTAGTGTTTTAACGTGGCTAACGTACAAAGTAAACTACTTCATTTAAATAAAATGTCGTTTTAAACTTTTTACTATGTATTAACGCAGCTGTTGGGCTGTAAAGGTCGTGGTACCCTCGTATATATAAGTGTTATAATTTTGATTTAGTCTTGTCTTCCGGTTATTATATTTGCTTGCTCTAGGCCTACTCTTTCTCAGACTAACTTGACTAGATTTTATGGATAATGAGGCATTTCCACATTTTTTAATTGTTAATTGTAAATGACAATTGTCCCATTATCCAATAAACTTTGGTAGCTCGATTTAGGATAATTTGGATAGATTTCACCATTGATCAAATCCTTCCAATTTGGATGAGAAATAATAGATTAATTACCTGGGTACGATATGGGCATAGTTCAAGATTATAGTAAGCAATTAATGATTTAAATATTAATTTTGTATAATTTAATTCCATTATGTTATCTTATGGGCTACACAAGTTTGCTTTGTAAGATTTTTTAAGATTTCTAAAAACCTAGGGTGGATTGCTGAAGTACAAATTAGCAATTTAAGCCAATATTAACCTCTTATTAAACAGCTTATTTCGGAGTTTAATACTTGCTAATTAGGACTTCAGCAATTCATCCCTAATGCTTTAAATTATAGCTATGCCCATTTTTAATAATTTTATCAAAAGCTAAAGAAATAAGTTAAATCAAACTATCAATAACTGCTCAGTATTTAAGCTGAAAATAACGGGGTGTTCATTATAAAAAAGGTAGAAAAAGTTGGCCATATTGCCATGTTCAATGCCAAAGATCCTACATATTTTTATTTTATTGGAGCTGCCCACTTATATTTTTTTAAAACTGATTATCAAACTTGTTTCAAGCTATAGAGTTAAAAAGGAAGTAAAAAGTCAGGAATGAAGGAGTGGCCTTGACACTGAATAATCGCTTTGATATGTATAAAGTGATTTGGCCTCCTATTTGTTAAAGAAAAATGTAAATGTTGACATGTATACGATTTGATTAACCGAGCAGATACTAGCATTAATTAATATGCAGTATTTAGTGTTATTATGATTATTGCTCAGCGAATTTTTATTCAGCTGCTAATTAAACATTCTGTTTAAACTTGGCAATGAACAGTCTGGTTAAAACCCTACATGTAACCGTATACATTTCCTAGATTGAGTTTACATGTAGGCTACTGTGATCATATTATCTTGGAGAGCCTGAGGAATTATAGTTCAGGTAGTTCGATTGCAAAACATGATTTAAAAAAAAATTCCATTAAAAGATCAATGAGAGGTAAATTCATGGAATATTTTGGTTTTATGAATTGAGCGCTATTCAAAATCAGAATAGTGTTGTTTGTGCAAGTATGCTAGATAAACCTTACAATTTTAGTGGGGGCCAAAAAAAAAAAAATTTAGGGTTCAGGCCGACCTGAAAGAGTGTTTTTCACTTTTTCAGCATCTTTTTTTTAATAAAAAATGCCGAAAAATTTTTATTTTTGTAATACCCGGTAGTTTTTAATTTTTTCTTTTGGTAAACAATTTTTAAAAATACTAGGCCTATCTACCTGCAAAAATTTCGGCAAGTTACAGGAACCAAACAAATTTTCTATGCCTGGTTTGACAGATGTGCTAGTTTTCAATCATTTAGATGGCAATGAATGGGCAGATCAGCATGTCTATCAGTTGAGATCTCCCACTAAATGTCAAACCTTTAGTGATAGCATTAGGTTTGGGGAATGCTTAATTTGGCCTTTAAAGCTTGTAGAATAATTGCGAACCTAGTTAAAAGTAGGTTATTAGCGAGTAAAGAGGTGATGAGAATCTATGAGCATAATAATAATCATCACAGGAGAAAATATGCCTGGGGCTTGTTGAGAAACGTTGATGACCAGTAGAATTAATGTATGGTTGACCTTAGGAAGGCCGTCTAAAGTTAAAAGTTGATATAACATTTGAATGTTAATATTGTCTCATTAAAACTTAGAAAATAATTGAAAATTACTTTTTGACAATATAATATGCACAGGACATCAAGCTGAGTCGAAATGTGGCGGTCTCAAGGTGCAGAGATTGAAATTGTTTGCTATTCCAAATTATTAAACGTGCTTGTATTTGCTCTGGGACAGACGTGACGGTGTATAACCACTTCCTCATCATAAACAAGATGTGTAAAGTAAATTGATGCACTGTAAGCAAGAAAGCTGTTTCGTCAGTCTTAATTTTTTATTTATAAAATGGTATGACGAATACCAGTTAGGCGATTTAATTGTGAAATTATTGGCAAATTATTGTAATTTTTTTAAGGAAAATCTTGTAAATAATGCAAAACCTACGTGTATTAGAAAGTGACACTTTTTCGCACACTCAAAACAATTTTCATTTTGGTCGGGGCATTCTAAGCTATAATGTTAGCCTACTAATATTGGTTCTCGACCTTACAATTCGATGAACCACATGTGCAGTAGGTCGTGATTGCAATTGTTGAAAGGTGAAAACACTCGTTGTAAAGTTGAACAATTTTAACCATGCATTGATAATGAAAATATCTAATAAAAAAACAGATACAATTGCCACGAATTTATTAAAACAGGTTCTTATGCAAAGCGTTTTCTGAATTTAAAAAAATGCCATTGTGATAAGTGCTTTTAAAGGTACCCTCTTCCCTGATTCTACAGTGGTCATTGTTTTATAGTGTCAATATAAGCATATTTCTCTCAAAAATTTGGTTATATTTATTAATTAATTATTGTAAAATTTTACACAGCTTTGTAAATGTTATCAGTTGTCTAATTAACGTCGCTTTTCTGCTTGTGGTTTTTTTACAGCCTGTTCATTCAATGATCTGATAATTTGTGGGAACAACTCAGAAGTTGCAATGTGCCTAAGCTTATCGTGCTGGGTATACATGCAAAGCCTTGGGTACAGATGAAAGAATGAGTAAGTGTCAGGTGTCACCTGTTGTGCTGTTAATATCGGCAGCAAAAATAGTGCAGTTCTATTGGACGAGTTTTTGACAAAAATATGACTTTTTCAGGTACCCATAATTTGACAGAAGAAGAGCTCATTCAAAGGGCATTTGAAGAACGGTTGGCAATTGTTGCTAAATATGACAAGGTATATTGCTGTTATCCATGAAAGTGTGCATTTCTGTTTATTCCCCTTTCCTTTTAAAGTCAGAAAAATAAAACTAAAAATTGCATGCATGGTTTTGTGTAAAATGAACTAACAATTTCTTCTTCCTGTAATGCATAACATGTTGCTCAAGTCTTGTATTGTTCATTGTTCTTCCTCTTGAATTGTACATCCAATGTTTATATACAATGAGTAAGCAATAAGCACATGGTAACTAGTGTTCAGTTACTGTAACCAGACTGGAGTTTAATAGCATTATTTTTATAAATTTGTGTAAAGGTCAAGTGACCATGACCTTTGTTAATGAATCTGTAACAACCCAAATTTGTCATGGTAAACTCTAAGGGTAGCAAACATAATTTATTAAACTTCATGTGGGTTTCTAAAGCTAGGAATCACACTAATAATTTTAGAACCACTTGTGATTGATAGGTAGGAAAACCTTTCAAATGTCTATGGGATTTGTGACTATAGCATTCAATTTGATAAGCTTCAATTAGGATCCACAACATGGGAGTTACCAAACCCTAGCATTTTCTTGAGATTCACTGATAGAAAGGGTGGTCAGGGCAGGAGGCTCTGACATTAAAAACATAGGGATTCACCCTTATTGTCCTTGTTGGAATTAAAATCCCTGTCATTTATTTATTGCAAAGGACCATAAATATGGGTACAAAGCGTTACCACTTTTGTATAATAATAATAATAGTAGTATCTTTTCACAGCTTTAGTAAACAATTCTAAAGGTATATTATTAATTGATTAAAATCTCATGAAAGGTGAATAACAAAGTTAGCAGAGCATCATAAATAGTGCTGGATCAAGCATATACCTTGACACATAGTTACCAAACCAAAAATGATCTTAGAGCATGGACATAGATTGTTTTTAACCCTATGATCGTTGCCTTCTCGAAAGTTAAGGGACATTTGTTGTTATTTTTTAATTATAACTCATGACATGCATGTTGATAACATTAATTTTGTTCCAAAGTGATATTTTTACTCATTAAATTCATAACTGAAAAGGATAAGTAGTAGGCCTAATTTAGGTGGTGCGATTTCTGCATCTAAGAACACTGGGCATATTTCCATTATTCTTGATAAAATTGTATTATTTAATATCCAGGGACGTGAAGAAGGTGCACAAATCGATTCGTGGGAGGATCCAGCCTTTGAAATTTATCATGTTACAGACCGACATGGCTTTTTGCAGTAAGTTGCTGTTATTCCTGGCTTTTTCCTTTGTTCATTACAGGCATTAAATAAAAACAAACTCATGAATGATTATTTTAGTGATAAGAGACTGCCTCGCAAATTGGATGCTAACGAAGCGAAGGTTGGATGCTTGATGATTTATTTGTATAAATCTGGAAGGAGATATATATGGGTGGAACAATTCTAATGTATTAAATCTCTTTCTTATTTAGCAACGTCAAGTGGAGATGGAAAGAGAGAAAAAGTGGTTAAAAATGATGAAGGGTTGGGATAAATACAGCCAGGGTGGCAAGGTCAGTAATAATAGTAATTATCAAATATATGAACTAATTATTATACCACAATGCGGTCGTTAATTTCAGGAATCACAGTGGTATCATTTTTCCTGCATATTCAATAATTTTTATTAAATTTGTTATTTGTTTTATTTGTAGCTTGTCCGACGTGTATATAAAGGAATACCGAACAAATTTCGGGGGCAGATGTGGGCAAGATTTCTGAGTTTGCAGAGAGTGAAAGAAGAACAGCGGGGGAAATATTTGGTTAGAACAGTTAAAACACTTCTTATTTAATATACTGAGTGAGCAATGCCCATCACATTTTCCGTCCAATATAGGAGATGCGAGAGCGGTCGCGGAAATGGTCTCCGGATATTAGACAAATCGATTTAGATGTAAATAGAACGTACCGAGATCACATCATGTTTAGAGAGAGATACGGAGTCAAGTAAGATAATGCTTATTTTCTTTCGCTGATCTGTCTTGTAATTTCAAGAAAGAAAATCCATTCATGCTGTATTTAATTTTTGAAATATTTTAGGCAGCAAGCGCTATTCCATGTTTTAGCGGCCTACTCAATGTATAACACTGTGAGTGGCTCTATCATAGAGAAGTTTGTATTTAATAGCAATTTATGAAAGAACAACATTTATTTTACTATGTTTTTCTGATTTAGGAAATTGGGTATTGTCAAGGAATGAGTCAGATTGCTGCACTTCTTTTGATGTACCTTAACGAAGAGGTGTGTATACTTTTTAATTACCATAACTTTAGATTTGTGAAATTAATCTTGCATTCATGATGAAAGTAAATATTTACATTTATTTTAGGATGCATTCTGGGCAATGTCTGTTATGATGAGTGATAATAAACATGCTATGCATGGTAATGAAAGGGTTTCAAAAATGATTAAAAATTGTATTCTGCTTTGTATTCTGAATTGTTTTTTTTTTATTTAAAAGGATTTTTCATTCCTGGTTTTCCAAAGCTGATTCGTTTCCAAGAGCATCATGACAGAATATTGTCCAAATATTTGCCAAAACTGAAAAAGCATCTGGTACTTTTGCATTTACTGCATACATTTAGGCCATTTCGAAAACAGATTTACTTCATATGATTTTTTTTCATTTATTAGGACAAGCAAGAGGTTCACGCAAGTTTATATACGCTAAAATGGTTTTTTCAATGCTTTCTTGATAGGGTAAGTTATCATTTTAATAATTATTATTGACATTGCTTTCTCGGAAGTCTTCTATATACATCAATAGGACGATTTAGGTGAATTCCTAGTGCCATGATAAGATATCTAAAGAGCAAGCAGCAACTAGACAAGATTTCCACTTTGATTGTTCTATTTTACATTTAATTTTTCAATATTACAAGGTTCCGTTTGAACTGACACTTCGGTTATGGGATATCTATATGCTCGAAGGGGAAAAGCTACTCACTGCCATGGCGTACAATCTATTAAAATTGCATCGAAGGCCTCTGATGCGAATGGCAATGGAGGATATAGTGAATTTTATACAGATTCGCCTGGAGAAGGATTTTGGTTATGACGATGATGTCGTCATTGAATCTCTCCATTCTTGCATGGAAGAATTGCAAAAAGCCAAGATGTTGATTCCACCGCCCGGCCGTTCGCCATCCAACGAACTTCCTCAAAAGCCCTTTGGCCTCGTGGTCGAACCCACTTTGGAACAGCAGATCGGTAGGCGGCTGTTGCAACAAAACGGAGGCCAATCGCCGTTGAATCACATTTTGCGGAAGCAGGGAGAACTGGAGACGAGCGACTATCACAGTAGCAATAGCCAACAACAGGACTCTCGTAACTCGTATGGGGAAGGTTCAAAATACTCGTATGATCCCTCCATCGATGAAGCTAGTTCCTATGCAGAGGGTTCACGCCACAATTCCATAACGGAGACATCACAGACTTCAATGGCGAATTTGTCGATGGTTTCGAACGTGACGCTCAGCCGATCGCAGCACCTCGAGGAAAACGGAAACGGGTTGGCGAGCGACGGCAGGGCCACACCACTCAGTTTTAACAGTGCTTCTTCGCAATTGGCCGCCCTGCATTCCAATTCGCCTGCCAAATCGGAACGGCGCACCCCCGATCTAAAACACACCGATTCATTCTATGATAATGTACCGAATACGGGTCAAGGGGATCAGGGGGAATCGGAACCACCCACTCCAAAGTTTTCCGGTTCTCCCGACGCCGTCCGCATCTTCGTGCCATACCGTTCCCTGAGTGCCAATTCAACGGGCACGCCGAACGGCGATATCACTCCAACTCAGCTCGGGCTGGAGGACTCCCATAAAATCACGATACGCGTTGGAAATCTGTCACCAACGAAGCCTTATCCCCCCAACCTGGACTTGCCAAGGGATCTTAGTCCTTCGCCCAGCAACCATTCAGTAGTTAGCAATCATCACTCGCCAGAGAAGAAACCTGCAAAAACACCATTCCAATTGGACAGCGCAGAAGCGGTGAGTCCCGTGGATTTGAAATGAGTGTAATTGCCCGATTGTTTAAAATAATGTCAATGCTCGTGTGTAAGTCGCACATTTCACCTCTGAAAAATTGTTACTTTTAAGATTTGGAACTGAGCCCTAGTTTTTTTTGGCTGAGAGGCTGTGCTTAATTTACATGGACGTGGACATTATTCTACTTTTGTATACTAGAAAATGGGGGAGTGGGGGGAAGAAGAGAGAGGTGATTCTGAATTGTTTACATGGACAATATTTAATTTATCCCACAGAATTGTCTGCATAAAAATGGTCAGCGACAAAACTAGATAACAGTCATGTAACAATTTCTTCCACAACATTTCGCAAATGAGGCTTCATCGGGTGCAAGTAAACTATAATTCAAAATAATTCATTTTTGATTTATAGGTTTACTTGCTCGTGATGAAGCATTATTTGAAAAATGTTGTGGAATAAAGTGATTGCGTGGTAAACGCTCACTAAAACGTACAAATTATGTTAGAAAAAATGTGGAAAATGAAATTAAACTCAATACAAAATACAAGCTGAAACATTGAAGTTGGGGGGAGGAGGAACATTGGTGGGGGACATAGTGAGCATGTTTTCAGATGTGAAGCTGTCTTTTCTTGGTTGGGGGGCGGGGGGAGTGTTGTAATTGTAATTGTTTATTCACTTCTACATTTACAATCAAGGACGAGACCTGCTATCTAAGGTAGCATAGTCTCGGAGATGCTGGAGATGAAGCTATTTTTAGGTTTTGGATGGGTTGTTCCCCCCTCCGTACTTCAGGGATTTTCCCCTCCTGCATTATCTATAACTGTCTTAAAAATGCAAGACAAAATTCTGAGAGAGTAGGAAGTATTTAAGTCAAGGACGCTAATCAGCAAACCTGGGGGGTGGAAGGGGGTAATATGTGTACGGTTACGATCACAAAATAAAATTTGTCAATGTAAATTATGCACAGCCTATTATGGAAAAGCCGAAGAATTCTATAAATTTAAATAATTCAAGCAGTAGTTGTTTACATTATATATTCTGTTTTGTCACTTTTTGGACCTCAGGGAAGCACCAATACCACTGTAATGCTGTGAGAACAGTACTTCCAGGTAACAGGTCTGGGTCCAAGCTTTGTTGAAAAGGAATATTCAGATTCATTAATTTTTTCTGGTGATTTTCATTAATGGTTGTAGAGTGTGAATGTGGCTTAACATGAGCAAATGCTATATTTTTACATCACTGTAGTTAATAGGCCTACTTAAAACTTATCATCAACTTATTTTTCCCCCATTAGAAAAAGGTTCACAATTTTTTTTTTTATTTTATTAACAAATTTTTGCTTTTAATTTGAACTTGTGGTACAAGTTATACAACTCAACAACCAACTCTTGATATTTGTTTTAGAAATTGAAGTCTATGCACAATGAGAAACTTTGAAATATTTTTTTTTTACATTTGGCTGATTTTCAAAGTTTTAGTTATTTAATTACTTTTGTACCAGCCAGAGTAATTACCTTCCATTCCTATTTCTTCCTTAATTGTTCAAAAAGCTAGTTTGTCACGGTTAAATTTTAATATCACAAAATTTGAATTTATCTCATCTTTGACTAAACCAAAATTGATCCATGCTATATAGACCTTTCCTAAAATTGTCATGATGCCCATAAAATAGTGAAAATGCTCATGCATAACATTGTATTGGCCAGGATACAAGCCATTGGCCATCAGCCGTAATATTCTTCTAAAGCTTTACAACTTTGAAATGGCTTAGTGCTTATTCTGTTAATAAAGGAATCCAGCTCAAATAAACGGCAATAATGGTACCAGGTATATTGAAATTGGCCTTAATAAAAAAACTTCCAGTATTTTTTCATAATGAACAGACTTTTTTATTTTGATGAAATATGATACTTATACCTTAAAGTTTAACACATTTCAAAAAATGGAAACAAAATCTGTACCGGTATCGAGCTGCAGTGGCTATCGGATTGTTAGCCTGCCTTTCCAACAACTTTATTTGGCCATGACATTTAGGAAAAGTACTTTTCTTTGACTACATTAAATGTAACAACTTTTATAAAATCTAAGTTAGGAGCAGTTTGAAACCAATTGTTAAACTAAAACTTTTCTTGGAAATCTCGGTTTGTTTGTCACATTGTACGGTATGCGTCACCATTCCAAATTCACGTATTTTAAAATATCAGGTAAAGCATTATTCTTCATACAAGAAATATGAATATTTTATCATACAAGTGGTTTTTCCTGTAATAGAAATATATTTGCTTGAATATTATTATGACATATAAGATAGGTTCATTAACAGTTATTACATTTGTGTGACTAAAAATGGATTATTTAGTATAAAATTCTGAGTGAGGAATAGTCCTAGTTTTAATTCAATAACTGAAGACTCGTGTTTCGTTTGGGTTTTATCACAAAGCATGGCAATAGTATTTTTATAGTAATGGAAGGCGATTTTTCATTAAATTGAAAATGGTTGTAGTCCTTTTCAATAATTTATTAACCTCATAACTGTTATCTGGTAGTGATGGACTGCTATTCATGTAATGCTGCCAAATAACAAGTCCGAGTTATAAAAGTTGGTGATATAATCGATAATGTAGGTTGAAAATCGGAATTCTACTTTTGCCGAAATGTTTTACTTGTGTCTTTGTGTTCCAGTGCAAGTAATTGGCAAAATAATTAACATTTACTTGGAAAGAGTGAAATTCGGGCGTACGAAACGTCTAGATTTGGGGATTTGAATTAAATTGTACAGTATTTTTATCAATCAATAATTATGTAAACGCTGTACATATTTTTTTTTAATAATTATTGCTATATACCGGTAGTTACTGTGGTCTTTGAAAACTGCCATTCATCAAATTTGACCACTATCTAATTTGCTTAGTTGCCAAGCCATGCCGCTTGCAAAACTACTTAATTTCCAATGATATTCCGTGTTATGCGTCGAGCTTTTGCAATACTGCTACTTAAAATTATTTTTAGTACATGTATTTTTTCTAATATTGAAATGTTCTGACCAGTTTTGTGATTTACTTGTTGAATAGTGTTTTAATTTATTATCGTTCGTTTTCCATCCATAATAGAATAACTATAATGCTAAGGTACCGTATAAGCTCGTATTTGTTGGACGTTTAATCTACAGCAAATGCAATGTAAATTGCTGAGCATTTTAATGCTAAAAGCCAGCTAGGGTATTCAGGTTTATAAGTATGCCTTGTTAGAATTTGTTTTTTCATTAAATTGCCGGAATTTGCATTTACCCGTAGTTTTATTAAATATATCCACAAGCAATCTTAAATAGTGTATTTCAATAACAATATTTCCATTTCGATACTTGGGACGGGCAACATTATATCGATATTTAAATTTAAATGTGAAGTCCAGAAACACCACTTTTACTTTGTTGTACTGTTTTGCTGTTGTTTCACACAAATGTTCAAATATATACTAGTCTAATCAATTCTCGACAAGGCTTAATTCAAATTAAATTCTCTGCCGCCAACTTCCAAATTGGACTCACTAAGTTTTGCAATTTTCTGGGTTTTACTCTGAATCATTAATTTAAATCAACGAACTAGTTAATAGATTTTCAATTATAAACTTTAGGTTTTAATGTGTTTACCTTTAAACAAACAGAAAAAAGGTAGGATGTTGGCCCTACAAGCCAGAGGTTTGTAGTTTGAATCCCAAACTTGTTCTGTTTTTAGCGAGTTTCGTTGGATCAAAGGCAAACATTAACTTACTCGTTTATTTGAATTAGTGTAAGCCAGAAATTGGTGAAACTTGGCGATTCCAATTTAAAATTTGGCGAAAGATAAAATTTAATTTGAATTTTTATTTTACTAAGAGATCTTCAGCTTGCTATGGCATTCATTTGTTGTAAGCACTTATCATTACTGGAGGTATATGCTAATGATCTGCTAACTGCCCTTTTTTGGTATTCAATTTTGATATGTAATAAATATTGACAGTATTGGAAAAGGACAAAAATGCATTGATATAAGTAATCTTTCCTATTATTGAGGGTTCAAAATTATGATATATATAACTAAAAATAGCAAGTGATGTGATCCATAGATGTGCTTAATTTCTGTATCTCATCATCTGCTATATTTAGTTAAAAGTTAATTCGTCAGTTAATTCCCTATTTGAACGAAGTAAAAATGCATGAGGTTAACAGAGTAAAATAATTGTCTTGTAAACTCTGCAAATAAATGCATTTTTGTTACTTTTTGGCAAATTAAAGTGCTGAAAAGTCGGTCTGGATTCATTATACAAAACTTTTTATGATGTTGAACATGATGACACTATGAGAAAATAGTAAACTAAAAATTTACATTGGTGTTATGAAACAACAATTCTGTGTTATTTAAACTGTGTATATGATTGACTGATTTGTAAAGATGATTTTGGTTGTTGAAATGCTTATGTATACCCGTGCCTACCACAGCTGTTAGTATATGCAGCAGATATTTCTTCTATGCATGGTACAAATAGGTTTTGTGTAATCTAAATTGAGAGTAGGCATTTAGAAATTAGGCACAAATATTTAGGAATACTTTTCCCAAACGGTTAATCATTTTCCATGGAAAAACACAAATTGTAACATTAATGTAGGGCGAGATATGTCAGCTATTCTATTATCTAATATGAAATTAATCTTCCTGAAATTTATTTGCTTAAATACTAAAATTGTGTAAAAGTGTAACTCAGTTTTATCCTTCAATGTCTTCTGTAGCATGGATTTCATTGGCTTATTCAGGTTCTTCCTAATTGCTTGTTAATTTATAATGTTGCTTTTTTTTAAAGTCAGGATTTATTTTCACACAAAATTTATATTGAATTTGAATATTCGGTGCTATTTTTTCCTCATAATTTAAATTTGTTGTAAAAAACGTGCTTTTAGCTGGTCATTTATTTTCGCCTAATATAAATATTGTGTCATATGGTAAAAAGTGTCCAGGTGAAATATGAGGTATATTCGAGATTTACTACTAAAACTTGTAATCTTAGACCTATGTCCGATATCTACTAAAAATTGTATCAGATGTCAGCTATAGGAAAAGCACCTCAATTTTACTGTCATAAACTCCACTTTCAAAATGTAAAAATGTACAGTAGTATAATAATATCATTGTATTTGCATTCCTTCATATATTTGTACATGCTTTAGCAACATTTAATTCCACCCAATTCAATACCATGCGTTATTTCAACGACATTAAGAAGTATTTTGAGAAATTCTCATACGTGTAACAAGATGTACACATGGCATTTTACATATTAAGTAATTGTTTTCCCCTTTTTTGTTAATTTCTAAAGAAAATTGTATTAATTTATGCATCGAGCCCAATGTAAATGTTTACAAATTTTTCAGATTTAGATGTGGCAATACTTTATTACTTGTAAAATACTATTATTATAATTTAATAGCAATAAATTTTGAGTAATTTTTTCTCCATTATTTCCAATGTGTTAATTTCTTGTTTTATTCATCGTTTCAGGTACTGGTAACCACAAAGGTCCATTCAGTTACATCTATCAAAAATGTCTGCAGCGTTTTTCACCTACTTTGTGTTTATTTTAGTTTATTTATTTTTTTTTTATTATGAGCTGTCCAAAAATGACGTTTACAACAAATACCGATTTTAGGACCCACCCACCCCTATTGTTGACGTCATCTTTTTTTAAATTTTCCAATTTTTTGCGAATGGTTGTCAAATTATGTCAACCTTGTGATGAAGGACTCCCATGTGACACCTTATTGGTCAACTTTTGGCAATATGACCCACCCATCTAAATGCAAACGTCATTTATGGACAGATCCTTAATTTTTATTTTATAATAATTTGATGAACTTTGTCACCCCTAGATGGCGTTAGTACAAATTGGCGGGAAGATGAGTCATTGGGAAAATCGATAATCAAGCAGTGCTTCTTATTTCTAACAGACGGGAGATGTTTACAAGGAAATAATGAAGAAAAATGTAAGATTATTACATTTATTAACTGCTCTCATAGATGAAAACTTAATATAATCGTGATATTATGCAGCAGTAATGTGGAAAATATGTTAGTAGATTGTCAGGCCTAATATGTGTCAATGTCAAATATAGATCATGCATGCTGCACAGTGCTGCTTGAAAATTTCAGTTTTTTTATCCGCATTATTGATCCATACATGATCCATTTGCCGTTTCTAGGTAGCATTAGAAACTGAAAATGTATGTGGTTATTGGGAAGAATGCCTGTATTTAATATACGCAAACCTATATAATAGAGCAATCGTAGTTAATTTCGAGTGTGGGAATTACTGGCTGAACTACTGCAGAAATGGTTAAGATTGCAAAAGTCCAATGTAGAGCAGACTCGTTAGTTGAAGTAAATATAATATTACATTAATTGTGTCCCATTTTGTGTCTCGTCATGGGAGGATGCCTTGCACCGCTCTCCCAAATTGACAGCAAAGCTGCAGAATTGGGATTGTTGGAAATTTTGCTTCAAAGTTAGTAAGCTTGTGTGTTGCTTATTTTATTTTTACCGTGCCTTTATAGGCTCATTGGCCTCGTACCATACTTGAGGTATTGAGACGAGCATAAAGAATTAATAATACATGCATGCATGCATTGGATTTGCAAGATTTATTTGCGTTTGTTTGGATTTTCGTGCATTCCGGCTAAATGAACACTGACTTCATTCCCTATAGGGCCATGGAGATTAATTATCAATTAAGAATCCTTTATTTCAGTTCTTAACAGTGGTTCTCTAAAGGAATTTCACAAAATGGATGATTTTAAAATTCATCACCACATTACAGAGCTTATATCCTTGTTAAGGTATATTATACGATTAGACTTGCATAAAATAGTTATAAGTCTTTGTTACATTTGGACTCTTGGCTTTGCAGACGGGGCGATTCCAATGCTGCTGTTGGTGTGGAGGTGTATGCAGATCTTCTGCTTAAAGGCATTACGCCATATTCATCTCTACAGGTATAAATAAGCTCATACTTATGACAGATTTGCTGAATGCTGAATGGGTAAACATAAATTATATATTTTTCCAACATTCATTTTGGAACTTTTGTTGATTGTAATTACAGACTGGTTCTGCTGTGGCTTTCAAAAAATTATCAGAGTCATGCTCTGGGCCTGTGGAATTTCGTAAAAAATATGCTGAGTTAAAGTCCAAAAAGTAAGCCGATTTCGTTTGCATTTATTCCGTGTACCCACTGTGCCTCTTAGTAAGCAAAAATATTTTTCTAGTTTTCGAGAAGTGGATGCAGTAGTCTATGTTCTTTACAAAATTGCAGAAGATGAAAAGGTCAGCATAAGGCACATCTTTCTAACTTCGGCTACTTTTATCTTTTAGTAAACCCATCTGACTGTCATCCCATCCTTCATTCTTACCATACCTTAAATATCTGCTTAGTTGCATTGTCCATACATTTTTTTATACCCTAGTCCCTCCAGTAAACTGTTGGTGCAGTACCTTTATAAAGGCAATTATGACCACTTGGGTCCTCCTTTAATTTTCACCATTACTTTTGTTTACAGACAAAGACATTTCTCGCTAGAAATGCACAAAGCAGGCTTAATATAAACCGTGAACCTTTTTCTCCACATACAAGTGGTAAAATGTCTACCGAGGAAGTTGCAAAGGTAGTATTCTAATGTTAGCAAAGTAGTGGCTTGTTAACTTTTAGTTCTAATATTTGTATGTTTTCTGTAATGATAAGCTCCGGAGTCGCCTTCTTACGATTACAGGCCATGGCGTTGGTCGAGGTTCATCGAAGAAACTTGGGTCTTCTTCCGAATTCAATGGTATGCCATTTGTTAGTATTTAGCCTGTTTTTTTTTAAAAAATAAAAGGGTTTATGCAATCACTCTTTCCAAAGCCCGTTTCCTTCTAAGAAGTGTTCAAATAAAATTTCAAAAGATTGTACCAACATTGTTTGCAATATCTCATAATGTTATTGATATTTTTCAGACTGTAGAAGTTCCCCCGACATTCCATCCTGGGTGAAAGATCGACCTTTGACTTTGGATTTTGTTATCGACGCCTCGAGTCCTCATGAGCTTGTAAGTCTCAGATTCACCAATTCTCATTTATATTACGAAAAGGTAAAATGGTTAAGGGCATTTTAATTTTGATTAGGGAGCTGTTTTAGGAGCAATACCATTGCCTTCGCAAGAACATGCCCTTATAGAAGACATGTTAAACTGTCTCAGGGTAGGTGCCTCAGTTTTTCTGTATTTCTTTTTAAAAAAAATGCAGGGCTCCCATTTGTCCTAAAATTCCTAAAATTGTATATACATATTTACCAAATTCCTAAAATCGTCATAAAATTTATGAAAAATGTCTTAAAAATCCTAAAAATTTTAAATAAATATCAAACAAACATGTATTTACATCGTGCAATGATGTAAAATTGTACATTAGAAATTACCAGGCTTTCCAATGGGTAGGCAAATCCATTAGAAATGTCCAGCCTCGCTATAATATATGCAGAATTTGAAAAATTTGCCCAAAAGAAGTGGTGCTGCAAACCTGGGTCAACTATGATTTGATATGATGTCTTAAAATGTCCTAAATTCCTAAAGAAAATGGTCAATTTCAGAGTGGGGGCCCTAAAAATGTGTCAGGAGTTTAAAGTTGTTAAATTTTTAGGGTATTTCTGGGGAGCACATCATTGCATTGCCATTGGAGAATCGCCATTCGACACGAGCATTTGCTGTGGATGATTCAGTTGGTTGGTTATTAATATGTGGCACTTTCGAGCACTTGTAAATTACGTATTGCAGAAAACAATAATTGGCAAATCTTGCGTTTCCCCAGATCTTTGCTTAAGGAGGTTGATCGAACGTATTTTACCCGTTTGTCGAAATTTCTCGCTAGTTACGAGGTTCATTGAAGGTATTTTGCCTTACACTTTAGACAGTCGTGTTAACCCTGTGTGCATCGTATAGCTTATCACTGATGTTCCTATTTTAATTACGACAGAAAAGTCATATTTTGAATTCGGTCAAGTCAACCATTCGTTGTGTGCTGCCATGAGATCTGTGATTAAGGTAATCTTTAATTTCTTGATTGAAAAGTAACCTTTGCTCGAATTAATTCTTTGTAACTTATGTACAAATAAGTCTGAATGTTTTTTTTTATTCAAGGATCATTTACTATTGGTGGCTCAACTGGAACATCAACATCGGCAGGGCTTGCTAACTCTTCAAAAGCTGTGGGTGTACCTTCAGCCGACTCTGATGACGATGAGCATTTTAGCTGATATCGCTGAGGCTATAAATCGGGTATAAAAAATAATTTATTTTTATGAATTTAATGGGTGTCACAGTGTGCTTGAAGACGTTTGGAAATAATTTTAATTGCAGGGAAACGCGACTGGTGGAGCAGTTCTTAGTATGTTGCACGAAAAAACTTGTAATTTGTTGGGGTACGTATTTCAAATTAACCATAATTGTCGATGAGGTGTAATTTCTTAACAGTTAGTTGCAAAAAAAGTATTTTGATTCGTTTAGGGATCCTAAAGCGCAAGAGCTCTGCCTGTTTTTAACACAAGCTGTAAGTTAGCATGCATGGCATCATCCCAAAATCACCTGAAGCCTTATAGGGTGGGGAAGTTAGGGTTTTGATAATCTCACAAGGGGTTAGGAGTGGCTGAAATAAATTCTTGAGATTCATAACAATTAATTTTCATAATTTGAGGTTTTGTAATACTATCATGATCAAGCCAGAAATCATATTTATTAAAAAGTAAAATCCATTTCATGTTAAAAATGTGAAAATTAGCACCCATTGATGACTTACTGAAAAAATGCAATAAGTACCAAAAATTTGTCATAGTTTTACTCAGCAAATCTCACAATTGTGGGTTGAGATGGTTGAAAATTCGATATTTTTTTTCTCAAATGGTTTTGGATGATTCCTTATAATTTTATTTATCTGTTTTTTAAATGTTTAAATAAGTTTTCAATTCTCAGGCATGCACACCATACTTTGAAATTCTGGAAAAATGGATTTATAAGGGCATAATATGTGATTCCTTTAATGAGGTAAATATACTCACATAATTTTTGTAACAGAAGTTGCCTGAATGACAATTTTTTCATAAATTCTGTTAGTTTTTAGTCGAAGACAATGAATTGATGGATAAAGAAGAATTGCCAAACGAATATAGTTTTGAATATCCTTTCTTTACAATACAAGTATTTCTCAGTTGTGCATGTTTTGGCTTAATTTCCTTAATTATTAATACCTACTGGGAAAGAAGATGCACTATTTGCAAAGAAAGAATCCCTGTCTTCCTTGAAAAGGTGGCAGACATGATTTTGCGTACTGGAAAGTACTTGAATGTTATACGCCAATGTGGTGAGCATACATAGTAAAACTGGCCCTTGATGTGTACTTTTTATTTTAATAATTTTGAATTATCGCCCTGAGCAGGCCAGGACGTGAAATGCCCGGATGCGGAACAGATACTTTACACTTTAAAAGAACAGCAATATGTGGAAAAAATTGAAAAATCTTACAGTTTTGCCAGCAAACGGTTGCTTCACCTTCTCATTGAAGACAACGATTTAATGGGCCGACTCAGATCAGTCAAGCATTATTTCTTACTAGACCAAGGGGATTTTATTGTTCAGTTTATGGACATGGCTGACGACGAGCTGAGAAAAAATATCAATGACATTATGCCTACTCGGCTCGAATCGTTACTGGAGTTGGCGCTGCGAACAAGCGTGGCCAACCAAGATCCATATAATGATGATGTCAGGTATGTGTTTGAAGAAATATAAATCATTCTCTCATTTTTATCATTAGCGTTTTAATGTCTTGACCTCCATTCCCTCTCAAATTTGACAATGTTTTTCTTGTTTCAGAGTGAAATTGCATTCGTATGACTTGCTATACCAAATGTCTAGAATATTGAGTATCGATACAAAAAGTGAAAATGGTTATTATGCACTTGGTATTTTAATTTGTGCAGTATTTCTGACCGCTTATTCTCATTTTTATATCCAACTTTTATTGTAGCTTATAAAATGCCTCTGGACACACAGCTTTCTGGTTTGGAAGCCTTCTCTTTTCATTACGAAGTGAAATGGCCACTTTCTCTAATTTTGAATCAGAAGGTATTTTGTTTATCCTGCTAAAAATTGCTTTTCCCAAATTAAAAAAATAATATTTGTGTAGGTTCTCGCTCTCTATCAGATGTTATTTCGGCAACTATTTTATTTAAAACACGTGGAACGATTGTTATGCAGGTAATAGTAAAATTTCTGGATAGAAATTTGCCTGAAACAATTGAAATTGCTATAAAAATGTACGCATATTTTATTATTTATTTCAGTGTTTGGATTAGCCACAAAGTTGCCAAGTCTTTTGGTTTAAGTGCATCCCGCTGTTATGCACCGGCATTTGCACTTCGTCAGCGAATGCTCAATTTCGTCCAAAATTTGGAATATTACATGACATTTGAAGTGCTCGAACCCAGCTGGCAGTTACTTATGACAAAATTACAATTTGTATGTATCTTTCATCCCTTTCAATTCCTTTTTCACTTTTTGTGTCAAAAAAGGTTTTTTAACCCTTCGGTCATTATTTTTTGATATTCATAAGGTTGCCAACGTAGATGATGTCCTTCATTGCCACTTTGATTTCCTCAATGCATGTCTCAAAGATTGTATGCTTACGAGTCCTGAATTGTTGAAAATTGTCATCAGGTTGATGAAAACATTCATTGATTTTTCTAATTTTATCTTTGTAAGTTTGGGTCCTACTTCGTTCTGCTTTTATTTAAAAAAAAAAGTCAAGTGGCTAAAAAAGAGTTAATTTTCAGCATATGAACAAATATTCAATTGATGCTGAGATGAGCTACAAGCTTCAACCCGGTGACAAATCCAATGTGGAAAGTCCCGACGCCGCCGAGGATACAATCTCAGCACACTCGTTGGCTTTGGGAGAAAGCTTCGAACAGAGGATTGCCAAATACGACAAGGAGTTTTCGAAATATCTCATCCTTCTTTTGGACAGGATCTCCGATCTTGGTAGAGATAATTACAACGAAAAGCTGGTCAACATTTTGAATAGGTATGCCTATTGGAATCCATTACAACATTTAAAATTTGCTGAAGAAGTGCACGCATTAACAGTTATTTATTTTGTCGAATTTAGGGTTGATTTCAACAGTTTTTATACTGAACGTCTTGAAAAATTTGCTGCCGAGCAGTCGATGAAGGCCGTCAGCGCAGAACGATCCATGAAAAAGAAGCCCCCAGGTTTGCTATTTCCTAATTAATTAATTTATTTTACTACTAGCTGGTTATAAATTGTTGACGTGGCCTGGATTATTTTCTGTGATGAGTACTCAAAAGTACAGAAATGTTATCTATAGAATATATCCTTTAATTGTAGTACCACCTAAAAGTCCCAAAGTTGCTCGAATGGGCCATGCGTCTAGCGAGTCTTCGGGCTGATTAGTGCCAATGTATTCCATTTTAACCCAATCTCAAACAGCAGAATAGTTATTTATTATTCGTGAAATGTACAGTTTCTACAATAAATGTCTGGTTCGTAAAATAAAATTATAATAGGATTAATAACATTTTCCATTTTTATCGAGCCTAAAGCAGCTGCAAATCCTCATTCGGGGGGGAAGGGGGAAAACGGGGAGTTTGGAGCAATTGCCTCAATACCAGAATGATATTTTATTAAAACAACTAAAATATACAATTTACATCAATGTCATTAAGGAAGGCATGCCTCCATTTAACAAATGTGCTTTTATCAAGTTGAATAAGCTTTTCATTTGAAAATTAACTGATCTATGGATTACTTTTTAATTTTTAAAGTTTTTCATATCATGAATTTAATAAAAAGTTCACAACAACAATTGACATTGAAGAAAAAAAAATATCCATACGAGCACAGTATGGATCCAGAGCCATACCCACGAAAAGCGACATCTACAGTGTGTTTCGCTTCAAATGTTAACATCTGTTCCTCTCGTATGACCGAAGACATTACTCGTAAGGTTAGGCCACTGAACTGACGAGCACTAACCGATGTCTGTGTTCGGCCAAGTCGTGAGCGTAGTGGGTTTACTGGCGCCACGTGCTGTAGCACGCGAGTTGTGTCCTGCGTTTTTTGGTTGTTGATGTTCATTGTATGGAAAAGGCGGCAGATATCAGGCGGCTTCCGAGAATTCTTTAAGAGACTTGGAAATATAGGTAAGGATATTTCTTATTAAATACTAAATCTTTTTGTATGAGATCAGTAGAATGCATAGATTTGTAATTCTGCTAGAGGCTTAATTCGGAATTTATCAAAGAAATTCTTGCATATCGGTGTTAGGCCTAAATACGATATGTAATATAGCAAGCATTGTAGGAAATTGTATTCCAGGCGATGCTGCAATGTATGCTAATTGGCAATGACCTAACGTATACTGTAGGTGGAAATTTTTTTTAGTAATTCTTGCAAGCCTAGAATTATACAAATGTGTAGGCAGATGGGTTTTACAGACGTGAGTCACTAATCGATTGCATTCATTATTTTATCCGCGTATTCTAGCTGCATTGCAGCTTAATATCATTGTGAATATTTGACCCATCCCAAAATCCACCTGTAGGTACTGTATAAACTTAAAGAAAAGATTGAGAGAAACTTATGTTTACTTCATTTTTTTTAGTAATAAAACACGTAGGCCCTATGATAAAGAAATATCCTTCATAATCTTAGATTAAATGATTATACCTGAGTATCACAAAGTCAGCCACCACTTTCATTATGATTTGACATTTAAGAAACCGGTTTTTTAATTGAGAAATTGTATCTTTTTGACTTAGTTTATGTAATAATTATCTCGTTTCATATTAAAATTTCACAAATTTAAGCTCTGAATGCTTTAAAAAATGTACTATTTTTAGCTGTTGTCTAATAGTGTTGACATGCATGAGTGTTTGGTCAACCCAAACATTGTAAACTATTTTGCATAATCCACACCTTTGTTTTAAAAATTCCTGAGCCTGAAGGGATCTATCTGTGCAGGCATTTTTATGATTAATTTGCATGCAATGTAATTTATTTTAATTCTTATCATTCTTTTTCCTCTTTTTAAATTCTTCTTTGACAGGACAGGAAGTTATTTTTAGAAACTGACCTCTAAAATCTGCTCATGTTTGTCCCCCCCACCTTGCTTTTCAACTTTTTAAATGGTGTGGCTTAAAACGCTATTGTTTTTAATCTAAATTCTGGCTGTTTCCGTGGCCTCTGGCATAAACAATTATTTGATGCATATATATGCAAATTATAAAAAAAATGCTATTATGACACTTAATAAAATTGCAACACTATGAGTTAGAAGTCTATCTTACTTTAAACGTTTCAATAATTTATGCTTTTTTTTGTAATTGGGGCTTCAGAAAATATGCAAAATATTTTCAGAAATAATGAAGTTAGGGGAAAAGCCATTTGTACCAATTTAACAAATACATAATATTAGACAATTCCCCTTGTATTAAAGGGAAAGTCCCACCTTGTAGCAAGTAATATTTCAATTGGACACACTTATTAGATACGGAAGGCTGTGACAATAATATAACTGCAGCAGAGTTGCCGTATTGAAGAAATCACAACATTTGTTAAATAGGCCTACATGTTAGGCGCCATATTTCCACAGATTTCAGCAGATACTGAAAGTTGGTTACGCCCTCTAGGACATGTCCTGGACATGGACAAGCTAAGCGTTTCATGAGAACTGATGCCTTTTGTCCAATAGACTGAATAGAGGGCGCTACATATTGACAGTAAAATGGCCCGTATTTTCAACCAAATCCATGCATCTTATATTCAGGATACTTTATTTATTGATTGGTCAGGTATGTTCAAATCAAATTGCAATTTCCATGCATTTTTTCCTAATTTTTTATGCTCTTCCTCCTACAACCACCTTCTTAGAAAGTGGGGCTTTCCCTTAAATTGATGTGTTGCATAAATCCCTGGCTGAACGCACTGTACTTACGTACCAAAAATACCTTTCATTTTTACTGTTTATTATTTAATGTTTATTTATTCTTGTTGCTAACAGTTGATACATGTGGCTTCCAGAAGCAAATGCAGAGTATAAGCTAACTGGGTCACTGGCACAATACATGGCTTTTTTTATGCAGAAAACAGGCTTGCCTGCCTGAAATCCATAAATTTTATCAATATAAACATAAAACTGCCATCATTTTTGATGCAATTTATTTAACCCGTTTTATGCGTAATTAATAATGCATGCTCCTTGGTTTTTTATGTGCTTTTACTGCACATTTTTGTTCTATAGTGCCAGTGTGGCAGTATCGATCGGTTGGTCGTGCATGGTAAATGGCATCAAGAGCACTGGATTAGTTTAATGTAGTAAGGTCGGCTACCTTTTTAGTCCTTTACCCTTTCTTAAAGCAGAATTTATGACATAATCCAGGGGGTAGGTTCACAGATTCCTAAATTTTTTCTATATTATTTGAGATTCCTGTATACGGTATTTGATCTACAGTGTACATGCCTTGGAAACTTTTCCTAGATAGGGCCTATATCACTTTTTGCCCATTATTAATCATTTCACATTTCTCATGTTTGCCTAAAAGAGGGCAACTTTCCCATTGAAAAATGGGTTCTTAAGTGGGAAATCTTATCTTCTTATAAGTGGAGGCAGGCTATAACTATGGTTGATCGTATAGTGGACCATTTGAAATATTCAGATCCTGTATTTTTCCCTTGTTAGGACTATAATCTTTTCAAATCCATATGTTTCTGAATGATTTTTGCATTGATCAAGGTATACTGACACTCCATAACTAATCCAAAATCATGTTTTGCTTTCTAATTGGTCTGTTTGTAGTCTCCAGTTCACTCTTGTTTTGACTTGGGCATGAGGGGGTATTTTCTTTTATTGTCTGCTTTATAACTTTTTTTTTGTTTTTAAACTATTTATTTATAGATGACTGTCTCATCTCTTCTTGAACAACCTCTTTTGACCCATTCCCTTTCATAAAAAAAGCTATTTTTTGACAAACATAAGCCGGAGTGCTCGTTAAAAATACGATACCCAAACGTACGATAATTCATTGGGACAGATGTTATCTCTAACAAATATTAATTGCACTACATGGTACTGATCGTATGGAGTCTGCATTATTGATAAACTGAATTCATTCGTATGTTTGTGAGCCATCTTATGATGTGACTGAGAATGCTTTATACCCTTGCATGAAAATTAATAAATTGGTTTTTCATGTTTACTGACTTGACATGTTTGGTTTGACGTACGAGCGTATAATCATATGCATAAACAGTTGTGAACTATTTTGGGGGCTAACATCTTGTTTTTGTAGGAAATCCTATTTCTTGACTATGCTTTGTCAATTTTTTGAAGGATTTTTTAACATCATCTCCCTTACTCTTATCTTTACCCAACTTCTTCTTGGGAGTTATTTTGAGATGCAAATGTGCTTCTTTGTCTGTAAATTCTGGTATTTTGCGTCATACCATATTTATGCTCCTTTTTCTAAAGGAAAATTCAGATCAATTCTTCATAAAAGAAATGAAGGAAATGAAATTTCAGCATATGGTGGAGCGTCATTGTTGCATCTATTTATTTGGACATGTACCTGGTGGTTTAAATTACAATTTGAATGAATGATTTTTCGATTAAAATAGCATTAAACCACCTTGATACCTTATCTCTCGGAATTGAGCCTAATTATCTATTTTAAGAAGCCAATTTTATTACGGTAGTAGGAATAGCTAAGTAATCTAAATTTAAGGTGTTT
>JAQIXP010000187.1:0-32449 GCA_034700285.1 Proteroiulus fuscus | reverse complement strand
TGACCGCTAACCCCCTCACCCCATCTTCCAGATGCTGGAATAATAATGTCCCTTGATTACGTCATTATCACTTTACCCAATTTACCCTACCCTTCCCAGCACTAGACCATCATCAATGGGTGACTGGGTCAACCCCCACCTGTGTGCCTACTTTTAATTCACGTTATTCTTAAGCTTACTTGTCCATTTAATTCGACCGATCCACTAATTGGCTCCACCAAATCGCCATAAATATGATTTAGCAATACATAAGCGGCTTTGTAGTTGCAATTGCTGATGAATGGAGTTCTTAAGATTTTGCAAGGATTTCCATAATCATCAGTGGGCTATGTAAAAAAATATAAATATAATATACATGTAATTAATGCATGTTTAAAAGAGTAAATTTAGATTCCCTCCTTGGGTGCATAGACCTACAGCACCATAGCATGTTCAGCAGTCAGGTTAAATTCTGTCAAGACATCAGCACCAAAATAAGAATAATATTCTTCCGTTTTCAGTCCGTTTTCTGTAAGAATAATAACCGGAAACAAGGAAAATAGCTTAGACTTTATATGGCCTACTATTTTTGTAACATAAATGCATTCAAAGAATCAAAGTTAATACTTTCCTGGAAAGATAACTGTATCTATTGTTCCATCGAAAATGTATACTTTATCACCTTGCATATTTGAAGTTGGATCAACTAGTAATAATTCCGTCGAATTTTCAGTAAATTCAATGAAATAATTGACATCAATTGTGTCAGGTTTATACATGCATTCATGAGTGCCATCATGACTGCCTTTGGCGCAATAAAATATAACTATAAAGTACATAAATATAATCCAATGGATTTTCAGCCTTATTCAAAAATCAGCATATAAACTTTCCATGAGTCATCTTACCACCAGCAACTACCCCATTTCCCATAACTTCGGAGGAATAAACAACATGAAACTGGACGGAAAAAATGGCCCCTGATGATAGTCCACTTACAGAAATGGCATTTGAATCAGCGGCATAACCAGCTATCGCAAATAGAAATTAAACATAAATAACGCAAGTTTAAAAAAGTGTATTAGTAGGCTTATACTCTGATTTATAATTGAAAATATTTTACCCAGAGTTTGGCCAGCAACTCCTAAGCAGATTTGGAAGAATAAAACTGTAAGATGTAAAAGATACATTTTGAAAATTTGGAGGGAGAATTTTTAATAAAATGATATGCACTGAATTATATTTGAAAAGCTACTGGTTTATAAGCAAGAAGTAATTTCAGATAGAAATTATCTATAGATCTGTAAAAAAAATGCTTTTTCTTTTAAAAAAAAAAAAACAACTATAGATTGCAATGATAAGATTGTGTCAAAATAAAATACGAAGAGTCAAATGCGTTAAGCGTTTATAATAAAAAATTGGCATTCTGGATAAATCACCATTTAATAATTTCCTTCGACTTATTTCAGTGTGGCAGTTGCATCATTTGCAGCACGTATGGAATTGTATGCATATCATTTGGCAATATCCAATATTGCAACAAAGTCAATAAGCAATATTGACGTAAATGGTGAAATGTTGAATTTGTTTAACCATGATCTTAATTCTAATGTACATTTGACTGTGACGCATGAAAAGTTATAAACGCAATTTTTTTCACATAACTAATTTAGTGCCAGCCTTTTACACTACGTAGGGCCTATAATTATACATGCATAATGATGCAGCTGTAATGATGACTTTCTTGTATTCAAAACTGATAAACTTAATTTACAACTTGAATTTTTAATTACAGCCCGAGCCTAATTACTATATGCCAAAAATCAATTGTAATTTTGTTACAAAATTACAATTGGTTTTTGGTATTGTATCTCAATGTTAAATATTGTTTCACAATTTTCACCTTTGAATTTCCCGCCATTTGCTGGACAACAGCGTACGTCTTACTCTTTAATTCTTCATCCATCCAGCTTTACTATAAAATCCATAATTCATCATAAAGTTGAATACATAAATAATACTGAGTATACAACCTATTTATTAGATTTTTAACATTTATAAAGAAGCTAAAACATATTTAAAATATGTGAAAAATGCATTAGCCGCTATTGTTGGTGAAGGAAAAGTGAGTTTCTTTGTAAAATTCCTGTTTGCTAAAGCGCCCTTGCGCAATAATTGTTTCTCATTCTTCATTCTGATTGGCTAACGATTACATCATCGTTGTGAGGCTATTTTTGGCAGCAGTTTGGTCGCCATCATCTCCCAATGCTCTGCTCTATGGCTTGGGCCACCCATTGTTGAAAAAGGTCGGAAAATCGTAATGTTAGTGAGACGTCTTGCACAAGGAGTTCATTGATTGTGTTCATTATTTCGAGGGCAAAATTTGCCTGGAAAGCATCATGTCCAATGTCATATTTTGGAGAAGTAACGGATGCGCACAGGGAGGTGCTAGTCTTCGTCGTTTTACAATCCTATTTACATGTATTTAGCACTGGATATTGAGGGGTGAGTTCATGGGGTGGTTGTGGTCAGTACTTTAAAAATGCCATGCTGATGTAGGACGAATTTTTGTTGACTAGAGCTAGGAGAAGGAGGCACTTAGACCAAATCCTCCCTAACTATCTATCAGTTTGTAAAAACGAAAGGAAAATTATATGAAGCTAAGCATTTGTTGATACAGGAACTTGCTGAACAATAATGTGGTACCTTCGTGGTACCAAAGCAAGGGCCATGAAGGTGCATTCTCCTGACAGAATTTTTTATCCTGAAGGGAACTCAAGTACATATCCATGATGATATGCCAGAAAAGTAAATGTAACTGGCACAGCACACTTGTATCGAGAAATACTTGTATGGGTCTATCATCTATATCTCCATAATCTTTCAGCCTATTTCGTTATGTCTCTTTTTAACTGACTTGAAAAAAAAATACATGCTATTACGCTTTCTAGTTGACCTACAACCTATACTCTGTCTCACCTTAGCTTGACCCTTTTTTTGCCTGTCTGCTCAATGTATTCCTATGGTAAAAAAGGGTCAAGTTAAGGTGAGACAGAGTATACATTTCTCCCAAATTTGAAATTCAACTTATATTAAATGCATTGAATTACATTAAAATTGACTTAGCTCGGTCAGCCGAAATTGTATGATTAATGTTCTAAAAGTTCAGGGCTGACAATGGCAAACCAAATTTGATAGGTTACCATAAGTGTTATTGTTATAATTAATAGAAAAATGCCGCTTTCTATTTTTCTAAGGATAAAAATATGCCTCATTGCCACAAAAATGTATCTATGCAGAGCTGCAAACTGTGGGATGTCTGAAAAAGGAATTAACTTTGCATTGTCTTCACGAAATGTTTGTCCGAAAATGGGGCCCTATGCACGTGCCAATTACATAGGCCTACTTTATTTTGTAAAAACTTGCGTTGAGTCCCATTTTTGAACAAAAATTTTGTGAAGGGAATTGAAAACTGATGATGGGAAGCAGTTGAGATACTGGACAAAACAACATAAAGACCAATTTTAGAAAGCAATCATGCACCTTTTGAATGCCTAATCAAGAATAGGCCTAGCCACAACATTATGCATGCCAGTGTAGTGGTTATTGCTTTACCCACTGTGATTAGGCTAGAAAGCATTTGTCACTGTTTGGCAAATGCGGAAGACCCCATTAAATTCTGCCCTGTCTAGACATTTTTAAAATTTGCTCAAAACGGATTTCTGAAAGAATATTCAACAATCATCCTAGCATTTATAGGGTTAGTTGCAGTCTGTCTGTTGTGATATAGTGTAATTTTTGCCTTTTCAATTTTTGTAAAAAAAAAAAAAAAAAAAAGCTTACAGCCTACGTAACTGTACCCATCTAGTAAGAATGCTATTGAAATCGAGATCATCTGTTTACCTGTCATGGTGACTAGCAATTTCTTAAAAATATTTGTGCAAAATTTGTATTAAGTTGCTCAATCTTGATGTTTCAACAGTGTTATCAGCGATCCAGGATGTGTCATCTTGAAATTGACCAAATGTTTTTAAATATTCTGCTTTTTTGTTTATTTTGAAAATAGAGCTCAACACAATCATCCTGCAAAAATAGATTACAGAAACATTTTTGTTTTGCTGCATTTTTACGAAGAGACTATTCCCATTTTAACTTGGAATAAAAGATACTGCTAAAATGGGGGCCTTCTTGGATAAACCGAAAACTGAGAAATACACAGAGAGGAGTTCGGGTAATGGACTGGCCTATGCTCTGTGCAGCATGCAAGGATGGCGCATCGAGATGGAAGATGCTCATTCGGCCGTCTTGGGTCTTCCGCACGGGCTCAAGGAATGGTCGTTTTTTGCCGTCTTTGACGGACACGCCGGTGCCCGCGTTTCCGCTCACTGTTCTGAGAACCTTTTGGACGCCATTACTCAAGGCGAGGAGTTCCGCTTCAATGCTAACGTGTGCGAATCCGGTTTAAATGAGAAGACTGCTGTGGACAGCGTGAAAAAGGGTATTCGCGATGGCTTCTTGCGCCTAGACGAGAAGATGCGGCTCATGCCGGAAATGCAGAGCGGAGAAGACAAGAGTGGATCAACGGCAGTGTGTGCGATGGTTTCGCCCCATCATATTTTCATTGCCAATTGTGGGGATTCCAGAGCAGTGCTTTCGCGGGACGGGAAGGCCGCGTTCTCCACTTTGGATCATAAACCGATGAATCCTTCCGAAAAGGAACGTATTCAGAATGCCGGCGGAAGTGTGATGATTCAACGCGTCAATGGATCCCTGGCCGTGTCTCGTGCGTTAGGGGATTATGAGTACAAACAGGTGGAGGGCAAAGGACCCTGTGAACAATTGGTCTCACCGGAACCAGAGATATTTGCCGAGGAACGAGATCATGAGCGGGACGAGTTTTTGGTTTTGGCGTGTGATGGCGTTTGGGATGTTATGTCCAATGACGAATTGTGTGACTTCGTGCGGTCCAGGTTGGAGATCACCGATAATCTTGAAGCCATCTGCAATCTCGTCATCGATACATGTCTTTTTAAAGTAAGTCGTAGGGAACTACATGTAGCTGCTTTCTTAGCTTCTCATAAACTAATTTGAAGTATTAAAGAGTGCAGATTTCTATATTGGATGGGATGGATGGGACTGTTTGTATGATTTGCCAAATTAACAAATTTGGCAAATGGAATTGTAAAATGGATTCTTATTATTAGTCCTTTTCTCTCATGAAAGGAAAATAGTAAGCTATTGTTAGAAATTTAATTTAAAGATGATGTTTAAGTCTATATTGACGTTGTAGCACTTCTTGTGTTTGCGGTAATTAGCATAATGTGATATTCATGCAGGCTATTGGGAATGTTCTGAATTAAATTGGATCTTTAGTTAAAATAACTTTAAGATAAAAACAAAAAGCTTATGGGGCAATAGTTATGTCAAAAACAAAAACAACAACAACATTTAGAAGGTTTCTAGCTCATGTAAAAAATCTGACAAATGAAAAAAACAAAACAAGTAGGCCTATCATTCTATGTGAAAATGAAAATGAAATAATAAAATTTGGGAAAAGCAGAAAAAGAAATAAATTAAGAGAAAAATTGATAAAGGAAAAAAATTTTTTTTGCAAACTTTTAATCTTTGGTAACAGAAAATGCAATGAAAACAAATACTGAAGCTTCTTAGACTAAAAATTTTGTATAATGAAAAATTCACAAAGTTGAAACAAATATTCGTTTTAATGGGTTTGTATTTCATATTTCATTTTTCCGATTGGTAATTTATTAAGAGTTTTGAAGGAAAAAAAATGTTGGATATCTGATAATTTTCTAGTAAAATGTTACCAGGTAAATTGCCTGCAATTTAGGTATGGCTAGGCTCTATGCATTGCTGACGATGTAGGCTTACCAACAATATATGGAGGTAGCCTATCAGATCAATTTTTAATATCGCATGGGAAATGCAGCTGGTTGCCCCTCGAAGTCTCATTTATTGATTATGTGCATGTCAAGTTATTCTAACATTATAATGCAAACCTATGGGTGTTTGTGACGTCTAGCAATCAATATTGTAATATGCTACCAAGACATAAATCAACACACCGTAGAAATTACATAATTAGTAAAAGCTCAAGCCATAAGCCATGTTTTCTAGTGGAAACGTGTTTGAACTTATCTAAACTTTTTGATGACTAAATGAATGGATAAAAACTAATCAAACTTAACCTCTGACCAAATGTAAATTCTGATTTTACCACTGACCTAAAATGCATACGTAAAATTGATTAATGTGCTAACTGGTATGTGAGTAATAAAGCATTTTTTTCTCTCAAAATTGCTGTTAAAATTAGATTTCATGAGAAAGTTTTATATATATAAATCAGACTGATTCTGGAATGTGCACGTTATGCTTGCATAAAGTCAGAATAAGCATAGCTCTGATAGTTTTGAGCAGGGTTACAAAGGTTTGAGGTGAGATGCATTGTAGCTTGCAAGGGGAAGGTGGCCTTGGGTCCTGGATCTTTCATATCTATTAGACAGTGACAATTTCAGCTTGTGTGTTTTAGCCCGTTTCCCAGCTAGGTTTACAAGACTGTACATCAAACTGATTAGATAACCGTTTCAACATGTGTCACGATTTCTTAACCAATATGCATGCTCAAGTAGGCCTATAATCTCCAGAATACCATTTTATTTAATAATCTTGGGAATTTTTTCAAATTGTATTTCAACCCTGAATTTCGCAATAGCCTGAAATTACTTTGAGCCAATTTTGGCGAGCCGATGCAACTTCCTTCAAATTTTCATTCGCTTCCTCATGAATCCTAGATGGATTTTTGTACCAGATGTTTGAGTGGGTTGCCTCTGTTGATCATATTCATGACTCCATCCTGACCACACCTTGACTAACGGAGGCAGTTGTAGGCCTAACGTGTGGGATTTGTGGTTGGATGGGTACAGGCATATTCTTAGAATGCAACCTACTGCAAGTCTAGATGTGACAATGCAAAAACATGTATAGACATAGCGTAAACATGATCTGTGCAATTTCATTCTGGCAACAGTCACCATGTTTTGCATTAAATACCAGACTATGAAATCATTCTTTTCTGGGGATAAGCTCCTTGTACCCTACGAGCATAGTATTGTTCCCTTGGGTAGAGAGTCACCTTTAAACCTTGTACAGACTTTTTGTACAGTTAGGCTACAAATCATTAGTCCTAGATGTTTTGATGTCAGCTCACATTACAACCTGCCATACACAGTGGTATTACACCATTAAAAACTATGGCGAAATGCACTTAAGAGTTAGGCCCACTGGGATTTTTGAAACATTCAAAGCCCTGTAAAAATCCCAGCTAGCGAGCGTGTTATAACTATCAGAGAGGAGCATTGTGCACTATGCTGTCACGGATTATGTACTAAGGCTTCTGTAGTCGTTTAATTGCATACATCAGAAGTGCTAGCAATCGTGACCATTTATTTATTCACACACATTCTTGCCATTTACACAAAAACGAAAATTGGCAAGGCCTACGAGCCCATACAGGGCTCTTTGGCAGCCACTGCCCAACTCTTGATAATATCCAAACAGCAAATACTATAGTTTTGCAATACAAAAAATAACTAACCATGCCTGACCATGACTGGAATGAGTTATTTTAATATTGCCATAATGCGTCCCTTATAAAATATCTCTTTGGCCATTCATTAACTGGTTCAGAATGCGTCTCTTATAAAATAACTCTTTGGCCATTCATTAACTGGTTCAGAATGCTGGGTATCAAAATTGAGACTAGTTACAGATTCCTTAAATTGCATTAAGTTAGGCCTATTTAACTAGACCTTGTTACTTCTGGCTATTACTGTTAAGTCTTTAAATGAAAGCAGGATATTTTGAATGCTTATGGCAAATTCCAAGAAGTTCTTAAATTGTCAAATTTTATTTTGTAAAAAAGCCCTTATGCTCCTTATTTGGAAATAGGGCATTGCTCTCTTTCAAAAGTTTTGTTTAAAGTAGATTTTACGCCCCATTCACATTAACTCATCTGTAACCTATTTCACCATTATTTTAACCCATTTGACTTTCGACTTTTTAGCAAATGTCTGGTTAAACCCTCCCCCCTGCCCCCTTCCTCCTGCCCTCGCATTGGTAGTTTACTTAATTTTATAATTAGTGGAATGCATTGGAAAAATGGCGCCTACTTAAAGATGCCCTTAAAAATGCAGTTAGTGTATTGTAAACCTAATTAAAGCATTTAAAATGTTTCCCATAAATTCTTCTCTAGGCATGTATACATGTGTAAAAAACACTGTGTTTAGCTGTTATTTTAAGTGTTTGGTATTTCGTTAGTAAATATTAAAATACAAATCTGTGCCTTACCTTGATTTCTTTGTCTTGTGTATCTCAAACAGGGTAGCAGAGACAACATGAGTATAGTACTAGTCACTTTCCCTGGTGCACCGAAAATCTTGCCAGAAGCGCTAGCACGGGAGAACGAACTCGACAACCTCCTGGAAAAGAAAGTTAAAGGTAAGTATTGTTTTAAAACAATGCTGGCTCACCAACAAACAACAACAATTGAAATATTTATCTGTTTAAATGCAGAAATTGTTGACCGAGGTGACCAGCTGGAATTTAATCAGGTTCTACAATTGCTCGGCGAGGAAGAAATTCCGAACCTTCCTCCGGGAGGTGGACTAAGTGCCAAGTAAGCAACATCTAACTTGACATGGCCTAAACATTGTAGGCTATAATAACCGTTTTCCAATTTTAGACGAAACTTTATTGAGGGAGTTTACAACAACTTAAGGCCAACCCCAGTGGAAGGAGTAAGTACAAGGGATTTACTGCAAGAGGTATAGACTCTGGGGAGTTTGCCGCTCACTTTTTAGTTTCACGAGAGAGTGGTTCTCAGTTCATTACTTTTTTATTTATTTATTTATTTACTTCTTTGAATTTGCTCAAGGCGCCACCACAAAATGCTGGAAGCGTGTCGATCGTGAGCGCTCGTGCCAAACCCAATTTGTGTAAGCCAAACGCCTAAGCTAAAAAGTGGGGGTAGACAATTTTAGTGTATCCTCCTACTTTCGATTATCTCGTGAACGTTTAGACAATGTTTATTTAATGACCCTTTTTCGTTCAGGATAGCGAGTGCTCGGAAAGTTGGGTCAACTGAAGGCAATAAGCTATGCCCTGCAGCGACCATTTTTTCAAGAGCCCGTGGTGATGGCAAGCGGATTTCGTCTGAGCACAGAAAACAGAAAACACACATGCGGATGTGAAACTAATTTAAAAAAGCAGACATATTTTAAAAAAAATGGCAAAGAAACTGATATAATAAAAGCTGGCTGGCTGGCAACAGAAAAAAAAAGTTACGTTATATATTGCTAATCCTAGTGGTCCTATACCCTCATTTCTACAGATCAAACTGGCCACCCAACTTCGTGTTGAAAAAGAAGCTAGGAAAATGTCAGTTCAATATTTGCCTTAGGGCAAAACTTTAATAAATGGTCACTAAAATTAGCTATACTGACGTCTTAGTAGGTCTACTATCATTGCTCCCCTAACACTCCACGTTGCCACCCGTAAATCTTTCTGCTACATGTGAATTCCCCAACACTGTATCCAATTGAATGTTACGGTCAACGCTGCTTTCGTCCTACCTTCCCCCTTCCATCTCTACTTGGTTTTAAAACAAAATGTCTGGTCAATTTTGTTGAGCGTTCATAAGGGATTCATTGCGTTTAAATTAAATAGCTTCATTGTGTTGACATTTTTGTTCTTCCATCATAGGTTGATAGTATTGCATTTAGTTTATAAAAATTGGGGGGAAATGTATGTGTTATGGGCTATGTATGTACGTGTTGGAAGCAATTTAGTTTTAACTCCACGTTGAAGGTTACCTCCTATCACTTCTTTTTAGTGCAACATACCATATAGGTATTAGGATATGTGGTGCAGCGTGTGTACCACTGCTATTCTGCATATATCATTTTGGTTTTTTGTTTACGTATAATCTTGGTCATCGTTGATTTTTAAACTCTTGAAAGAATTGTAACACTCATTAGACTCGTGTCTGACTAATCTTTTACACCATTTATTTTTGATAAATTAATGGAAGTGGCAAAACTGGCAGAGATGTCCTAACTTGCATGTTCTGTCACTTAATTACAATAAAGCGGCCTAAAAGATCATTTCGATACTTTCTCACGTGTTACAATGCTTACAAGATTTGCCACAAAGTCAACAATGTTGCTGGTCCATTTTTTGTAAAATGTCAATACAAACTGCAGGGAATATTGGCCATACATAAAACTTTTATGCAAATCCACGAAAAGTGCCAGAACCACATGAATGGATAGTGTCGGGCAATGATTGGCCATAGAAGGGACCAGGCACTGTGCGTATTTGAGCTACCACAGGTTAGGAATTATGGCAATTTACAGAAAATGTGGACTTGTGTGTGTATAAGGACCTATTGGGTCAACCTAGATTAAACTAATTCAGCATAGCTAAATTAGTTTCAAATGTGTGCACAATTCTAAATTGAGCTTAGGTTTTAGGGAATCACTTGAATGTTTATTCTTTTTTTTGTTGCTATTTTGGGACTGGCTGACCTCGGGAGGCTACCTGGAACCATTTTACTTCCCAAATTAATGTCCCTAAAAACCTCCCTTTTGAATTTTTTATTATTATTATTTGCTCTGCTAATCGCTGGCAACTGGATCTTGGTTCTAGAAATTAATGTTAACTTGATGTAAGCTCACCCTAACTTTAAAAAAGAACAGTTTCAATCCCCTTGTTATTATTATTTACACGGAAGAATCAAGAAACATAGGTGTTAATTTTTATAATTATTTCAAAACCATCATAATTGATTGAGAATATTTCTAGATAAAAACAAATAACATACATAATTATAATGTGTAAACTTATGGAGTGAAAGAAACTGCCTTTACCATTAAATTGATGATTTTGATTAAAATATTTTTAATTAATTGAAAAATATCAAAAATGCAGGAATCTTTTTCATATGCTTAGCTTGGATAGTTTAAGGTGTGTTCATTCACAAAAGCTACGTCTGAAGAACCCCATTCCTGCATTGTTTGCATATGGCCGGGCATTAGAACTTCATTAATGACTGTCAGATATGGTTAAGGAAAAATAATACCTTTGTCAGTTGCTAATAATGCTACAAATATGCATTTGATTCTAATTTCAGTTTTAGTAGCATTTTTTTTTTAATCGAGATCCATTTTCCTTTTTCAAGCTTTATTTTTGAATCCCCACTCAGTCCAATTTAGTTAGTACTTATAATTGTAATTTGTTGTGAAATAAGATTGATCATTTGAAAGTTTTGTTTATTTTGAGGAAAATTGTCATCTTGAGTTAAATATGCGAACATCAAATTATAATTGTCTTAATTTGAACCACTTTAATAGTTGTTTTTATAAAGTACATTCACGTTTAATGATAAACCTGATATCGAATTTGCTTATCATGAAAATATTTAATTATGTAAAAGAATGTTTGCAAATGAAGATTGCATGCAGACCAAGCCACGTCCGTTTTGTGTGAAATTTTTAGCAAACATCCCTGATTCACCACTCATAGTCACCTGCCAGTCCCGTTAATATTCCTAAAAAAAATGGCCCTTTCATTTTCTATAGCGACATCACGCTTATTCATCAACCTAACTCAATTAGCAAAAGGTTCGTTCTATGAGCAAGCGATAACCGATTCCCTGCTGATGGAGATTAACTAAGAGCGCCATTTTGCTGAGCATGCTTGGTTTTTCTTATTGAAGTTTAATTGGGCAGATTTTTTTTCTAGAACAAGCAGCCTACCATATTTGCAGAGATTGGATCTGGCTTGCTTATGCTACATAATCTAATGTTATTCTGTTGTACTTGAAACGTTCACCATTTCCCCCCATTTTTGATCCTATGATTAAGTCTTAAGGAGACTGCATAAATTACTCCTACCTTCCCCCATTCCCATCCCCCCCCTCCCCAGCTGATTGCAATGTCCAAATAACATGCTATAACCACAACCTTCAATTGAACAAAAATGAATTCCTTTGAGTTTGATGTGTGGCATAATTGCCTGTGGTATTATTAACATTTGACCCCTCTCCATTTTGCATTATGGTAATTTCATTGTTTTAATTGTAAACTTTATGGACATGTGATGTAGACTATTACCTTAGTTAAAACTTGTAAACCACAAGCTCGTGCAGCATTCGAGTGATGCGTATCTGTATACAAAACTTGTGTAAAAAGTCAATCGTTGAAAACCAATTGTACCGGTAGTATTGATTGATGTGCTTACAAATTGTGCCCCCTGAAAAAAAAAGATACAACATTAAAAAACTGTACTGAAACTATTGCATCGTCTCAGTCAATGACTATAACATTTATACATGTACCTAAATGTCAGTATTCTTCTGCCGTCATATAGTATGGTTTTGGGGTCTAAATGAGTAAATGTCAAAGTTTTGTAAGATTAGTTTTTTAGAAATTATACTCATTCACTTTCCTAAAGCATTAAATATGCCAAATAGTTCCAAACAATATATAGGCTACATTCTATAGTTGCAAATCTTTAAAGAAAGGACTTTGTTCACTTTTTATAACCAATTTGTAAGATTTTATTACATAATTTTTTGGTTTTTCAAAATGTGCATGTATACACTACCATGCAGTTACATTTTCATATATTTGCACAGCACAGGCACGGCCAAGACTTAACGAGAGAAGAAAGAAATAGAAATCGGATCCTTGCATGAAAAGAAGTGGGATCCCATGTTTGGTTTCAAGTATGTTCATAACATTTAATCGAAATTTCTGAAGAAACTACTTGCATATATTTTCTCAAAGTAATTTTAAATAAATTTGGATGGTCATATATCCGTTTTCTCTCTAGTTTCTTTGGCTATGCCAGTGTATTGCACACGGGCCTGCAGGGCCATTACTTTCCTCAAGTGTTCGGTTCAATATAATTAAAAGTACTTTTGCGTTCAGGTTCGGAGATGCGTCTATAAGCAGGCATGTGCCGGCACACCTTATTTGCATTCTATCTGAACTACTCCCAACAAACACTTCATTCACTCACAATATTAGTCTTTTGTTCCTTTAGACGCATCTTCTCGAATGCTATTTACACTATTTACAGGATGCTGTGGTGCATTACACTGATTCCCCTCCCACTATTCTACATAAAAGGTACTGCCTCTTCTAGAACTTTTATTTTAAGATCTGCAATCTGTGTCCTGTAATAAATTTAAAAAGATATTACATATTGGATACACTAATCAATCAATCTCTCTACTTTGCAAGCCGAGGAATTCATTTGCATATTTCTTAGTAACAGACTACAGGGTCCAGGTCTGAATGACTAAGCTTTCATGATTGGGCACTGCTTTTAAGTTTACAAAATATACAACATACGAAGAAGAAAGTCAGGAAATGTGATTTTGAGGAGGAAAAACTCCGTATAAAATATCTGTGTCCCTTAGAATGAAATGATGACATAGTGAGAATTGTTTTCTTATCCCATCTTCAATATAAAAAGGCATTGCAAAAGGATCGAACCCTCGCTTTTGCCATTCTGGGATTTTGAGCATGTTGTGCCCGGATTTTCAAACTACATTGGATTCGTGATTTCAAATGCATCAAAGTCAAACGATTGGCAACGTTGTATTCATTTGCCAGTTATGCAACAATTATGTTGGTGATGAGAAGAGTCAAAGTTGACAAATGTACACATGTCATTAAAAATCCTTACAAACGTGGTCAGGGTAAACATTACCAACAAAGAAATGTGATTTTGCTGGTTTTATGAGGGAAAATAAAATTGGCACACATTAAGTTTGAGTAGTGGGTCTCTTCAAGGTACTAATTGAAATGATCACCTTTGCTTAAGGGACTAATACTGCCACACATTAATTAGGGAAAAACAGCCTTTAAGTGTTAGTATGTGCTGGTGGAAAACCTTCATATTTAAGGATTGCCACATTTTATGGAAAACCTCGGAAAGTCAGGGTATGGTACATGCAGTGTATTAATAATAGCAGGTCAGGTAAATTAACACTTATTTTTCAAGACAGGCATTGAAAATTCACAATCAGTCATTCAAAACTTTGAGGCATTAGGTTGCATGATACTTTTTTTTAAATAAAAAGCATCATGTATTAAATTATAGCAAAATTTAAATTTTTTGAAAAATATAATTTATTTTTTTGCAAATGCTGCCTTACTTCAAACCAATAAAATTATTTTGTATGAAGCAACTGGTTTAAGATCAGACCAGATGATTAAGGTCTTCATTAATTTTCTCGGCTGAGTAGTTTAGAAGTCACTCGGAATTGTATGAATTTATTTGACACATAATTAAGTTTTCAGTGCAACTCAAGTAATTGACATATTATTGATACAAAATTAATTAATTAATTAATTACAATTGCAGGTAGCTCAATTACTATGTGAGCATATTTTACAAAATTACCCATACTAATAGTTATCAAACTGAAATTTGAATAACAGAATCAATTACGCAGTTATTAAAAAGCAAATCACTCAAACATAGAGGAAAACATTTATGTGATAGTCCAGAAATCCAAGTAGGAGTAAATTTGTCCAGGTAATACGATATAATTAGACATACTCCCAAAAATATTTTAAAATATAAAATTTAAGTATAAGTATTTAAATACCTAATTACAATCAACTTCAAGGAGAATCTTTAGAGAGGTATTGAAATATGGCCAACATAATAAAAGATGAATTAAAAAATGTCTTATCAATTGAAATTCTCCTTTTTTTTAAAGGTATTTACCTATATCCCTCAATGTTATTTTAAAATATTTTTGGGAGTACATGTGTATATCTAAATTTACTCCATTACTAGTACAAATTTACTTTCCCTTTTTTGGATTTCTAGGTTTTTCTGTACGCTCATATAAGCGTTTCCACCTTGTTTTCTAGAGATTTGCTTTTTTAATAAGTGCTAAGTTGATTCTATTACTCTAATTATAGTTTATAATTATAGATAACCAATTTGTATGGGTAATTTTGTAAAACATGCGGACAACGATAATTTAAATATGAATTTATCAATAATACGTTGCTTTGTACTAAAAACTTAATTACGTTTTATAGAATTCACTTGATGTAGTTTTACGAGTCGAAACGTGTCGAATAAATTCATACAACCAAGTGGCTGCTTTTGTTTTTACTTATATCAGGCCAGATGGTTCACAAAATTCACAGCTGGCTCTGCAGTTAGTTGCAGGTTTTTTTACTAATAAAGTCGGTTTATTAAGCTTGGCTATAAATGAAAATATGAGGTGGGGGAAAAGTATGCTTTAAATTGTTTTTTTATCTTATGAAATATCATATACAAGCATGTTTTCCACTAAATTGAGGTGTAAATGAATTATGATTCAAAAGATTTGGTAAGCAGTTGTAGCATTCATGCTGACAGGTTTTTTTTTGCCTAGAGCTATGACTGACTGAAAATAAAATGCAAAATTAACAATTGTAAGGATAAATCCAGAACTCAAGTCTTTAAAAGCATAAGATAATACCATTTCATGATTATTTCTCCAAACATCCAACTACTTGGCAGATTCTAATGATTTTAAAATATAAAACATTGGCTTGGAAAGTCATATTAACGGACTAGTTTGATCTCTCACACTTCCCACCTTCAAGGCTAGGGCATCAAAAATTGCAAAGCAATCTTAGCGCAGTCTTGCAAGACTTGCAAGTGTCAGTTTAAAAAAAAAACCGTGACATTATATAATTCATCAGTTTTGCATTATTTTATACCAACCTTGTTAAATGGATAACGCAAAACAATTATGATTTTAAAAGCTACCTGCTTATTAAAAATCAAACTTCTGCTCCCAAATCCTGCACTCCACTCTCAGCAATGGGCACATATTTGTCGTCTATCTTCACTAGAACGATGGTGCGGTCTACATGGGACCGACGTCCTACATCCTTATGGCACGGAACCCAGCGATGGACCACCGATCCCTCCATCCCCTTCTCAGGAATCCACTCCTGCCAATGGCTCTTGCCCCCCTTGTGTCGCATCGTCTCGTCCGGCCACTGCACGTCGATCCGCCTGCCCAGGTTAAGCGTATCGTACACCTGACTAGGATCGATTATCTGTATATTGAACAGAAAGTATAAAGCTAGTTTCTTTTAAATAAAGATTCTCATTTCAGATCATAATTTGAAAAAAGCAACCCCCCCCCCCCCACTTTTGCCATAAAATTATGCTCATGTCATAAGTTATAAATTACAATGGCTTACCCTAACTCTCTGCATGACTGGTTCTCCTCCTTTCCCTCGTGATTTTCTATTTGCAGAACTGCAACTACTGTTGCTGCCACTGATATTGTTATTAGTGTAAGGTGAAGAAAAGCTGGTCATCGTGATCACCGGTGCGCTGTTGCTATTGTTGTTGCTGGCTTCCCGTGCCAAATCCTTTAGACTAGTCGTTTCACTCAAAAGTCCCGCAGCCATGCTGGCCAACGTCGATGAACTGGGTTTGCCAACAGAGCTGATGTTGGAGATGAGGCTTCCCCGATTAACGGACATGCTCCCCTGTCCTAGGCTGCCACGACCCATGCTGCCGCCTGTCTGGGTGCTATCGCCCGACTGGCTATTCGTCGTGTTCTGACTGTTGGACTGGAGTGTGTTCACTGATTGATTAAAATTAATGTGTGTATTAGAATCAACGTTTGACTGAAGTAATATTATGGAATATTTAAAATCGGATGCTTGTTTAAATTATCCATTCATTACATAAAGAATATCATTTAAATTTTCAAATCCTACTTGAAATAAAGGATGCTAAATTCACATATATGAAGTCGTACTATTTCGAATAGGTCTTACCAGTTAATATTATAACAACAAAAGACAAAATCACATATAGACTAATGCATGCAACACTTAAAAATTGCCAAGCAAGCAACATACCCGATGGGGCAATGCAGGGAGTAGTGGAGTAAGCACCATCTTGTCCAATGCAAATATCATCACGAGGCACTGAACCTCCACTAGAGCAGCTTTCGCCACAACGCCGGCGCATTCTACAGACAATGGCACACAGACATACAAAAGGTCAGACAGTATGACATTAACGTGGTTGTCACTAATTAACGGTGTATCCATTTCCTGCCAAGTAAGAGACCAACTTAGCAATCAAATAAATATTTTGAAATTATGATGTGCCTGTGTATTGAAAGGGGGGGAAATGATTCACATATCAGGTAGAATATGCCTTCTATTGAATCACATAACTACCAGTGAATTGACATTCTCTACAAATTGGCAAAAAATTACATAAAATGCTGATTCAATACCAACTAAATTGAAAATGCTAGCCAAATTGTAGTCAGTTAGCCAAAAACTTTCCCTATATGATAATCTATAATTATTTTTTCTTGCCTAAATGAGATACAAAATCATGAACAATCCAAAAATTCTCTAGTACCCCTACCCAACACCCTGCATGCCAACAATAGTTCAGAACAAATACTAGTCTTCATTCCGGCCATTGAGGGAATAAACCAAATACTTATAAAAAAAAAAAAAAAAGTACCCTTTATTTTTATATTTATACTTAAAGTAATAAATTACTAATAAATATAATAACTTAAATTGAATTGAAAAATTAAATAAAAATGTATCATATAATTCGGGCACCATTTGGATGCCCAAATAGAATGCAATCTTGATGAAGTCTTGATGCTTATCCGATATATATTTATTGTGGCAGTATACCCTAAAATAGCACCCTTAAGCCCTTTCCAAAAACTAAACAGTGCTCCCTAATGATAGAAACGCCAACTAAAGGCACCATTTTGTAGAGCATGTTATGAATGTGGCATTATTTTCATTTATTCATATTTTTTTTGCAGAAGTTTCACTAACATGTAAATTATAGTAAATTATCTAATATATTGAGACTGATAATACTTGGATGCTGGAATTCTTGGATATTTGAAATACTGGATAGAAAAGTTATAATTCAATATATAACTAATGCTATAATACGAACGAAGGCTTAATTTACAACTCTAAAAGTGTGTGTCAAACATATATTCCATTCCAATCAACTCACTTGTCAGTACCCTATGATCAGGTCTCAGTCACGCTAGCAGTGAACTAGTAATTACCTTTAACAAATCTAGCTGCTGCATCATTTTAATGAACTGTATCTGGGTATAGCTTTTATGGGTTCCAATCTAGTGCACAGTATTCCAAAAGGGTCGTACCAACATTATAGCATGAAGGGCAATTTCAAAATATTCTTAGAACAAATCTTTTATGCTGATTACCATTACCACCATCTTATCTATTTGCTAATTCCACAAACAGAAATGTATTAGCAATTCCAATTCCCAAATATTTCACGCAATCCACAACTACTAAAGGAACACCAGCTAGATTGTAATTGGGCCCTCCTTAATTCTGTGAGATTTGTACATTAAGTTTGAAATGTGCCACATTTGGTACAATAAGTTTAAAACATCTAGCTCTGTTTGTAATACCAGTACAATAGAATCGTAACCCGCTTTGTTATAAGAGAAATGAAATAAGATCTTACCGGCGCCAAAACTGGATGACGGCATTTTGGATTGCTCTAAAACTGATCGGACGACCCAACACACCACCAAGCTGGGTATTTGTGTCCGCATATGAAGTGGTGAGTGGAGAAACGTAAATAGGATATCCAATAGGTTGATCGCAAGAAGAGTTGATCAGGTTACGAAGTGCCTGTTTAGCATTCTGGATGCTTCCTCGCTCGGGATTCCGATTGCGTAAATAAATGAGTTCCTGTTGTTGACCAGCCCACAGGCCCCGAACACATTCCCGATTTACTTTAATCACACGAAAGCTGAGGTATCGCTTATTTAGCATGATGATCTTGTATTCGTCGGATCCATCATCTACCACGTGCCTACAGACAACGAAATAATAGAAAATGAAAAATTAAATTTAATTAAAGGAATTCTATTATATTGTCATTTATAAAAAAATTAAATAAAAAAACAACATTAATACTATTTGATTAAAATAAAATATTTTATTTCTTACCTTAATGCTAACAAAGAGGGCATGTTGGAAAGCACGGCATTTCGCCAAGCCGGATCACCTTCGTGGGAGATGACAAGATTTTGTTCATGTAGAGTTATGGCATTGTAGAGTACGGGAGGATCGTCGTACTCGTCGGGGGAGGTGAAATGATCTTGGTGCAATTTCAGGGCCATACGGACCCCTGGTGCTACCACTCGTCTAAGCAATTCCATGTCCACAAACACCCATTCGTCTCTTATCGATGTGATTCGAAAATCTCCCTTAAACAAAGCATGCAAGCCATACAGAAAGAAATCCACGCTGCAAAATAAAATTTTACTTTATTGTTACGATTTACTGAAACTTCGTATCGATTTAAAAAAAAAAGAAAAGAAAATGGGAAAACTTCCAATAATAACCTTGAATAAGAGTTGTGAGCAGCGGCACCCAAAGCCCTCCTGCCCAGAAGACTAAGAGCAAAGCAGAGTGATACGAGCACCGAATCTAGACTGCACTGTACTGGCTGTGTGTTAAAATCAAATTTCAAAACTGAAATTATAATACATGATGCAATGCCAAACAACTTTTTGACTTAGTAAATAAAATGACATTACCTTCTCTCTTCGACCTACACAGAACTGAATCCAATCATAATAAACATTACAGAAGCTGTTCCTGGAAACCCCTGAAGCTCTGAAATCATAATCCTCATCGACGTTCATGTGAAACACCGGATCCACATCAGCATAGTTCTTGTCAAGAGTAGATTGCACAGCATCCACAATGGCATCGTTGGACAACCACTCCTCCAATTTGGGGGATCGTATTGCATAATACACTATACTCTGAAAAAAGAAACGGGCAGATAAAATTCTGGTTCTTCCAATTTTTTGAAACTAGTCACAAAAAGCATGTAATCACTCAGCAAGTGGTCTCTGTTTTTAACAGCAAAAATTTTTTCTCAACCAACCTTGACATAATAGGTCATAAGGACTTTTCGTAAATCGAAAACTTGGAACATGGATGCAGCACTGTTATCTGATATGCTGTAACCTTCCAAGACGTATTTAGTAGCAACGACTTCCCAGGCTAACCAGCGCTGATTAAACGCAGCATTGATGGAAAGCATATGTGGAAGGTGTCCTGGCTCGCAACAGCAACAACCTAAACGTAAGAGTTAATTAAAATCCACAATTCTTTTAAAGTTAACCTGCCTTTTGTAGAAAGATATTTTCAAGAAATATACCCTACAAAATGTGTCACCAGGTGTTGTTTATTCTTTAGCCTACACAAACTTGCTTTGCAAAGTTTTTTCCGTGCAGAGAAAAGACAAACAACCCTGCTCCTTACAGTAGAAAATATTAACAAAGAGGGCCATTTTGTAGGGGATATTCAGAAATAGCAAATGTTTCAATATTACCATCGTCTTCCTCAACCCCTTCACAAATTGCCTCAACCTCTCTCTGCTGACAGTAGGTTCCTAATAGCAATCAAACGGGAAAAATAATTAATCATAAATCTATGGTAAATTCCTTTCTGGTTTCTGAACGCGTACCTCTAAATTCCAATCCTCTCATTTGAAAAGTCACCAATCCATTGCCAACTTCTGTTATGTGTACCAGACAATTGAGGTAGTCCGAGGCCAGAACGAAGCAATCTCCTTGCACTACATTTCCCCATCTGCCAAGCATTAAATCGCCACATAAACTGTGCTGCAATGATCGGGCGAGATGCTCGTAGAATATGGAGTTCAGATTGTTATCGTCTGCTCCAGGATTTCGCTCGAGATGGGTCGAAAGCCTAGTGTTGGTGTGATCGACACGCTTTGTGCTGAATTTGGTACAAATCAAACTTAGTCTTAACAAAAACCATGCCCAAAGTATAGCAATATCATGAAATGCAAACGAGCCCCAATTACTTATAATCTCGTTCCCAGAATTTCACAGGCCGAACATAAGAAGTGATGAAGATAGCACTTCCTAAAATTGGATTCAGTGGTGTAGACAAGACTGCTGAAATGACTGCTTGTACAAACAACATGGCCGAATCTGAATGAAATCAAGTTAAGGCCTAATTATCGATAAGAAAACATGCAAAAGACATGCGAATAGATTTAATACCTGGTACACTTAATTATATAGTATATGGAATAAGGATACGTGGCACGCTGAATGGCTGTGCAAAGGCGTGAAAGGCGGATCCCCAGGTAATTTGCCAAGGAGCAATATATGTGATGACAAAGCGCACTTTCAGGAGTAATTCATAAAACTGCCCATGAGAGAAAAAGCAAAATAAGAACTGACACAAAATGATCTTACAGCATATCTGATGAGGTGGGGTTTTTTTAAAACTTGCCTTGCTGAGGACGGTACTCATGATAAAATAATCGATAAGAAAGGTTTCTGAAGCTTTGCGGTAATCAAATTTGAAAAAGAGGAAAGTGAAGATAAGAGTTTGGTGTTGGCGTGAGGTGTCAGAAAAGGCAAGGCGAAGGCACTTGAGGCTCGCAATTACAACAAACAGTGAACCTCCACTGCAATTATGAAAAGATTTCAGAATAAGTACGAACTTGACCCATTTTGAAGGTTAAAAGATGGAATAGCTTATGGATCTTAATGAAATATGAAACACGCATTGATTAGCTTACTAAATTCCAAATTTGTCCACAATGTCGGGAGAATCCCTTGTTAAGGCACTTAAAAAGACCACAGGATAGATGATGTTACGCTCTGCAAACCATAGCCAGGCATAGATCTTTTCAAACCACATGACTTTGGCCTGATCTGTGAATCATTAAGAAATTGCATATGTTTACGTGTGAACTGCACCTGCCAAGGCGTAGTAATAAGGTTTATCAAAAGTATCACATACCATGGACTTCGAACTGCCTATATTCGTGTGACCTACATAAAGGATTAGAACAGCACAGCCACGGTAACTGCTTTCGCAGTTGAGGAATGAGGTAATGAAGTATTATCCCTAACAAAGCAGCAACGCCGTATAAAATGTAACTGAGCAGAGGCTAGAAAAGTAGTACAGAATATCTCTTTAATAAATATTAATTTTCCAAATCAAAATGATAAAACTCAAGTTACGCGTTTCACCACAATAAACGTACCTGCAGAGTGGTAAAAACGGTGCTAACGTGGACAGCAAATACCAGAATAGCTGTCAAGGGACATACTATGATATCAGAACGGAGACGATTTAACTGTAAGGAATTTGCAATGCACAAACTACTTTAACAACATTTATCAATTTGTAAATATTGAAATATGTAACATTACACCGACCACAGTGGTTCTTAGTTTCAAAGGCAGTGGGTCTAACAGTTCACCTTCTGTTACAACATCATTGGATTCAACTTCCTCATCTGACAAAACTTGACTTTTGATAAGTAACCTATTAGTTATCAAATAAAATATTAAAATCATTTTACAAATCAGGAAATAAAATTAATTAAGGTTCCCTTGCAATCACATATATAAAAAAGACCATGGATTAAATAGATAAGTAGATTCTCATATTCTACTATTGTTAATTTCTTTTAACAAAAACCTTAAGCATTTTGGTGGATTCCCTCTTTACTAGTAAACATTTTAACTTTACCAAAGAACACTTGGATCACTGGCGTTTCGACTTAGATGGTATGATAATGGCACTAGCAGACCACAAAAAATGGAAAAAAAGATGTGTTGTGAAGTTGTATCTTCCTGGAATAAAAAACCGTCTTACTGATCGATTCAGCTAACCAAGTAGGCACATTTCTGTAGTATTGTACCTTGAGACCTGTACAGGCAAAACCATACAAGACGCCAACAGCCAGAATACTACGCAAAATGCAATAGAAGGCAGACGTGAGGCCAGTAACGGCTAAAGAAATAGCACAGTAATAAACTATTAAAAAACCGATGTGTCACAAATCCAAATTTCAGTTCGTAATTTTACTCACCATTGCCTCCAAATATATGAATGTCTATTTGCTCCATAAGATACATGAGAAATGTATTGATTTGGGGTAGAAGCCCCAAACTAAATATGACTGGGAAGCAGAGCAGAAAAACTAGGAAAAAAAAAAATCAAAATTAATGCTTTATTTTCTTTGTTTCAAAAGAATTATACACGCATGCAACCCAATTAATTTACCTATCAGAAGATCACGAAAGAACAAAATAATCTGCTGGTTTGTGAACTGCAGGCCATAGATTTCAAAGGCATCGTGGTACACACCATGCTCAACTGCCACTTGCAAAACTATGACTAAAGTGCAACATATGCAAAAGTAGAGGGGGCGACTAAAGACGACGATTTTATTGTAGCCCTATGTAATGCAAACGATTTTACTTCAATATCTTATAATGGCACCTTCACTGTCAGGGCTCAAAAGTGAATATATGCTTACATGGATTGGGGATGAAGCATCAGGTTGGACGCTCTGAAAAATGCAACTTACGATAAATGCAAATAAAAGGAACTTGATACTTAACCTACATTTAACACGCAAGCAATTTACCTTAAATAAAGAATACTGACAACTCGCAATCACAAAGCAAAACAGGAATATCCAAAAGTCGTGGAAATATTCCATTGATAATAATTGTGCTCCTAAGGCCCCGACTAGCACAGCTAGAAATACGGCTAAGAAATTTTCGAATACTGATAAATTCCTGTGAAGAAATAAGAAAAAGAAATAATGTTATAAAATTAGTTATGGAAATATGAAACACAAAATGTGATTTATTCTTTTTTATACTACATCCAAAGATAACCACATATGAGTGTGACTTATTGATCGCGTGTTCAAGCACAACTGGTCAACTTACTAAGGTAATATTTGAAAATATTATTACGTTTACATTTTGTCACTGCACCACGCTTTCAATTTATTAATTATATATTATAGAGAACAATCTATAGAGGCAATATTATTCAATATAAGCCTCGATGGGTTTAAATATCAGAATTGTAAAGTTTTAAGAAATTTGGAACTTAGAGATTTCTTAATATGAAAATAAATGCTACAATTTGATAATGAATTCCAGAAGTATAGTTCTACTTCTCATAACTAAATAATTTGCCTTTTCTTAATAAGACAATGGCACAGTGGACATTTATCTCAGAGTAAAGATAAAACTATACAGAGACGTTTGTCATTTAAATATATATCAACAAATTAAATGTGTCTTTTGTGAATAAATAACTAGTATTTTGAAGATAAGTCTATCTTAAGGATAGCAAAACTAAACATGATCTGAGCAATATTCAAACATAAAAAGAGAAACTAGTCATTCCGACCATCACCATAACTGGTTATGTTTGGTAGTAAGATAAGATATTAAACACTGACAAAGAAAAACTTCATACCTATCAAGCATTGCAAGAAGGGCAAGGCGATCAAATCGAATTTTGACATATTTGCACGGAAACAGCCAAAACTTATAAAAAAACTTTGGTTTGCGGCGTCCTTCGTCAAATCGTAGTTTGTTGGTTGAGCTGCCATCAGTGTCCGTGCCACCTTGTGAACTGGGGCCGCGAGAAAGGTTCACCTCAGCAATGGGCATGCGCATTCCCAACGCTGTCCTTGATCGAAAATCTAAATTGCCCATTCCCATAAATTGTGGGAAAGGAGGGCGAAGTGGCCGAGATGTCGTGTTGGAAGAAACAAGAGGATGTGCGAGGACAGTACTACGAGATTGCAATGGTTCGCCTTCTGCGGCAGCAGGAGCGGAGTTGTGTGGATGCAAAACAGTGGATGGGCTGTCCAAAATAACAGTAGAACCCGAACTGGAGGAACATTGAGATGCTACATCCCTATTTTATTCCAGAAAAAAATAAAGCCAACATAATTTGCCCATTCTTACACTATCACAGTCTTCATTTTGAAGTTTTATAAATTGTTACTGATAATAGGCCTAGTTGATATGGCTAGCTGGGATTTCCATAAATAAATTTGCATAAAGGCTCCAATTTACCCCCTCCCCCAATAGCCACATTGAAAGTTAAAAGAAGTTATTCATTGTAAGAATATCCTTGTTATAGCATGCACCATTTTAAGTACCAAAAAAATCAAAATCATATTTTAATTTTTGATGTTATTACAATGGTTTGGAATTTTCACATGAAACACAAATGGGTTGTCAATCCTTTTCAAATTTAGCCTAACTACCGATTTTCCAGATTGTACATGGAATTGTCAAATATTCCCCCAAACGTGTTACAGTTTTCTAATTTTCTACTCTACTACAAGAGAAAAATTATAATATGAATGCCATACTTCTCCAAATAGAAAGTAAGCGCTTACCATTTATTTTCGGCTTTAAATACTGTTTGCAGTACTCTGGAGTTGGACAAAGTGACGAGATCTGTGGCAATGCCGCTACTGTTTTCATCAAAAGTATAAGTCAACCAGTTACCACGTTCATCCTGGAAACAATGGACTGCTCCAGTAGTGGTGTCATTATGAGAGCTAGCGAGGTGTGTGCCAGGACTTGAAAGTACCGATGCTAAAGCTACCAAAGGCGGTCCAGGTCCTCGGTCTCGAGAAGCTGACGAACACGAAACTGAACCAGATCCCGATCGCCATCGGTTCCGCCTTCCATTACTAATTAGCAAAAATAAAAATAAAAAAAAATTTTCAAATAAATTATTTGGATAATAAATCTAGAAATTCCGTTAAACTAGAATGAAAGGCCTAAATTTAAAATTATATAGATTTTTTTATTTTGTTAAAAAGCTCTAAAAAAGCATCTCTGACCTCCTTTGAAGCACAGATGGCAAAAGCGATGATAATTCGGCAGATCCATTTGAAGTTGTGCAACTATTACTCCGACCTGCATGATGCCTCCTCCTGTGCAAGCTTACTCTATTATGCTTGCTAGTTTTTGTTTCTAACCAAAGGAAAATGGTGAAAGCAATTTGAAAGTCAGAGTAGTTAAATAAGACTTTAAAAAAACTTGATCAACAATTTGTCTAACCATCGGCAACATTTTCGCCATCTTTTTCTGATGTAGACTCAGTTTCAGGGCTCCTTTCGTTTTCGGCTTTCCCCATTTCAAGATCCCGTTGCTTGTGACTATCTTCCTGTCCCGGGGAATCCTTCTTATTAAGAAGCTCCAATATTTTCCTAAGATCCTGCTCTGTTACGGTCTGACACGGAGACTGCACACTATCGCCAACTGAAGATCCATCATTACCTAGTCGTTGCAATGGCCGTCGTTTGGGTATGGCACCTAAATTTGGCTTTGTTCTTAGTGACCAACTGTCCCCCGGTGACGACAATGTGGCCAAACTCTCTGATGTTATGCTCCCTAAACTGCCATCGGCTTCAGCCAAGGGAGGATGGCTATCTTGAAGATTTTGTAAATAGGATAGTACCTCCTCTTCATATCCTTATATAGAATACATAATGTTTACTATCAATTAGGCCTATGCATGGCTCTGAGACTCCCATTAGATTAAACATTTTAAAACCGGTATAATGGTTACCGTTACATACATGTATTTTGCCCAAAATGTTATAAATTGAAAGTCCCCTACAAGATCAAGAATTCTAACTTGTAACAATAAAACATTTTGTTTTAGGCCTACAAGTTGGCTATAAAAAAAAATAACCCCACTCTCAACGCCTGTAGTTAAATGTGAAGCTGAATGACATCAAATATTAAGGAATAAGTTCATGTGGAATTTAAACTGTCAAGATCAAAAATTCATGCAAGTTTTTAATGAGGATCATGTTTATTGCATTCATTAAAAGCCACATTTGCACTTTTAACAGAACTTAGCTCTTATTAGTGGCTTATTATAATACTTTTTCAAAATCAAAATTTTTTTTCCTTTTAATTCAAGCAACTAAAACTATGAAATGCTTTTTCTAGGGTTTGTCACGGAATTTTTCTTTTTTTGTTTGTATTGTATTTTACTCCCCATGGAGGGCCCGACCCGTTATATAGTCAGCTAAAGCTATTTGCATAATCTTGACAATCAGGCCTACAACGATTAAGTCATTATGGTTAATCAGACCATAAAGGCACGGCGACATTAAATGCTCAGCGACATTAAATGCTCAACCACAAAACAAGAACAAGGAATGTTAATAATAAGAAAGGAACGTATGTAGTCGAGGACCAGTTTTTAACAGACCTAGCCAAGCATTCCCATGGAGGGAACCATGACAAACCACAAAACCCAGCCAAACTATTACTAAGCTAGTAATAGATAAGCCTTGACAAGGCCTACCAGAAATGCTAGCAATCGCTTAAGTTTTGAGGATGTATGTGTAAGCCATCTGTTGTTTAAAACAATTATTTATACAGTAAGCATCTAAGTGGAAATTATTAGATGCAAATGAAGGCCTATAGCCAATACTAAACTATAGTAGTTTACCAAAGTAGTAGCCTAAGTCCATATACACAAACCAGTTAGGCCTACTTTCAGGGTTTTTTCTGGTGATATGTTTGTTGGTTGGTAGACTGGTTCTTTAGCTTTCTGTACAACTGGAACTAAGGCGACATTGACAGTCCAACTGATTACAGTATAAAGCAAAGCCTGCATGCCTTGTGGAGAAGAATGACTGAAGAAGGGGGTGATAATAACGAGGGAACGAATGCGGTCCTGGCCAACTTATTTAGTAACTTGCACAGCTCTGGCAGTTGCTTGACAATGGAAAACCATAATCAAGGCAGTCACCCTTGGGAATAGGACCCACGAACCCAAATACAAGCCCAATGCATCAACCACAAAGCTGCTGACCTTGCTCAGTAGATTTTATACATAGGCCTGTCATATTTTAGAACGTTTTTCAAATTGTTTTGTAATTGCCTAATGCTTATATTATATATCATCATTATTTTTATTCAATGAATTATGATTGCACTCATGAAAGAAGCTGATTGAGTATGCAAGTGGTCCTACCTGAAGTTGATGTTTCTTCGTCCGGGCTGAAGACGCATTCAAGATCGGCAATATTTTCCATAGTATGGCAGTCATCCACAATACTGGTGAGCGGCAATTTGAGATTACTTCTGGATAATAATGGATTATGAGGCTTTTCGACGCCATTTTGACTAGCTTCTGAATTATTGTCCAATACATGTATGCTTTGCATGGGGAAAGGGAGAAAAGGAAGTGGTGTTGTCGCGGAGGACGGAGGATGAATAGCTGGGGTTGAGGAACTTGCATTGATGTTAATTTTGGTAGAGGAACCGATTGCCTCGATCCCAACTTGGTTCGAGGTTCCACTGGAATGTGATAAGTGTTTGGAAGCTGCAATAAGGGCATTCGCACAATCTGGGGAAGGGTGAACTTCATTTCTGCAGACACTCGAATCTTTCAGACAATTGGTCGTTGAGACTCGCAGTGGAAGATAAGCATCAAAATTTAAATCAACTCCCAACAACTTTTCTAAATCCTTTCTAGAGCAGCCTTCGCCACCTGTCCTTTCGTCACTTTCAACACGGCACGACTTTTCTGAAGAACGTCTCGTGGATTTGCAAGCATCTTTGTCTTCTGGACGTTTATCACAGTTGCTGGAAGAAGCAGAATCCAAGGATTGATGTCTGGCTAAAAACCCGCCCCAGATGGTGCCCCAATCTTTTCGAACGCTGCTATTGCCTCCAACGCCACAACCCACAACATTTCCGATTTCTGTCCGGTCAAACTGTGAGGTCGACCCACCGCCCTGAAGCTCGTCGGTTGATTCGGCAATAGGGTTAATATCCTCACTGAAGCTGGATCGGAGCAGAAAATCTGAACTCCTACCAATTGATGGTCCTTTAGGTACCCTCCCTCCAATTTGGTGACCTTGAAACAGACGGCTGTGAGGTGGATGATTAGAATTGTCAAACACTTCCAAGCCTCCAGGGTGGGAATGAGGCATGGGCTCCGTTTCCAGGGCACTTCGCGTCCTTCTGACTAACTTTTTGTCTCGTTCCCTACGCGGGTGCTTCGAGAAACAGGAACCACGACGTGCATTCACATTTTCCAAAACGAATCCTAATTCTAAGGAGCCCGTCTCTTTTGACACGGCAGAAGAGGATGCATTGCTGCTGCCAGGCAAGCTAAGTGCAAGATTGGATACGTTGGAAAATCGACGACTGCCACTGACAATGCCGCCACCGTTGACTGCACCACCGACTGAGGTGGACATTGATGATGCCGCCCCTAACGATGCGACAGGCTGTTGATGAGCTCGCTTTTCCAAAAAGCACTTGTTGAGACTAGTGTCAGTTGATTTTGCTGGTTGATTATCTGTACAAAGATGGGGCAATTAATGTTAAATGAAATGAGGTATTGAAAAATTTGTGTTTGAGGCATGACTTTCAAAGCAAATATTGCCAGTTCGTGTACCTGCAGGTTGCTGTCCAAGTGGATGGTTTTGCCCATCCCCTATGATAACTACATCATTTAAGCATGCCAATGAATTGCTGACAACTACATGTTGAAGAAAATAATTAAAGAGAAATACAATGTAGTTGTGACTACAACAGGATATTTGCTGAGCATGTAAAATCGCCAATTAAAAAACGTTTTATATACAAATTTTTTAAACCAAATTTTAAATCTTAGTAATATTATGAAGACTTACTGTCATTCAAGCTCGATGGATTCTCTGAGCAGTTAACAACTGTATCAGTTCTGTGCACGTTTGCAGTTTCGATAATCGGTTTCAGTGGTCCGTCATCAGAGCTTTCTGAGCTGTTGTTGCGGTGAACATCGACTTTAAGATCTACAAATAGGGAAGGAAATATAACACGCCAATATTGGCAGCAATATAACATTAATATTCATTACGACTCCAACCTATGGTGCTACTCCTTGGCTTGCTGTCTGAGTGATTGAGCTGTGAAAGGCATTGGCAGTCCAAGTTTCCAGATGATGTCAATGGCTGGTGAGAGGGGGCAGTTTCATCGACGAACGAGTTGCGTGAACTGCACTGTACAGGAGGGGTGCTACTTGTTCCTTTTGAATTAAGTACTTGCATCTCAATTCCTTCATGAACGCTAATAAATGGGCAATAGGACAATTTTAAAGATATTTCTCCACTTCTATTCATCATGGTTATACATAGGTGGACAAAGTAGTGCATTTTCAAGAGATTAAGCTTCTTAAAATATATTTAAAGCATTCTAACAGCCACTTTACAAGTTCCAAATAAGAAATTCTACAAGCCAAATTATAAAGCACTAGCCAAGATCAATAAATCCAACATATTCATATATTTTAAGAACTTTTTCAAGGATTAACTTTTCAATTTCAAATTTCATAAATAACTACCTTCTGCTTCTCCTGCTAGGGGAATCTCTGTTGTTATTTTCTCGGTCACCTAATTTGGTGTGACTATTGTTGCTACTGCCATCACTATTACTGCTACTGCTATCAGTGGCATCTTGTAAACACTCACTAGTGTCAAACATGAGATGTAGTCTATAGTTTGTCACTTTAATGGTAGTGAACAGAGTTATTATGACTAAGCAGTACACTCCCCATAAGAGGTAGGATGGTGGAAAACACTGTAATTAAAGAAAGTAAACAAAACCTAATATTATTTTCTTAAACCTTTGAAATAATGCTTTGAAAGGCATTGTTAAACAATATTAATTCATCTGCATCTGATAGGCTTACACATTAGGCAACTAGACAGAGGGTTTTAAAACTGCATCAGGTTGAATTATTGTGCAGCATTTTCGAACTACGCATATTAAGCAGGCTACAACTTTTAATTTGTTAACGAATATGCTCCATTTGCCATACATCTATGCCACTAATTCCATGTGGAAGTATGAAATCCAAAAATAATCAACATGACTCCTCAAGGCATAGGTCACTAGGGCCTATTATTCCCTGAAATTGGACTATTTTTGAATAAATGTTTATTGAATATCTGATTTCAATAATTACCATTCCTGTTTAGTCTACACATGAAATCAAGTAAGGAGAAGTGAGGTTCAATTCAATTCAACTCAGTACCCTACGATCAGCATATCATGCTGATATCCCATTGGTAGGGAGGTTGTTAAATTAAATTCCTAACAACTTTGAACTATTGTTAGGATGATTATTCTATTGTCTTATAGAACGTAAGAAAAATGACCAATAATAAGCATCCGTTCTAGCACATTCTGCACACTCTGATTACATGCATAAAACTGGAAAACAAGTAGAGCTTACTTCATTTATGATAATAACTTCCAAATGGATGTAGGATATGGTAAAATGTAAATACATATACACATGTACTGCATTTCTCATAAGGGTTATTACATATGATTATACAGGGTGGGCCACAATAAAGTAGTCAATGATTGAAACCACGAGCAAGTACTGGCACGCGATACTGCAAAGCCGGGCTACTTATTCTTGGCATACCCATTACCAACAGCTAAGACCTATGTGTAGGCCTATTTATCTTTGAAAACTAGAAAAAGTAACCTAGACCATTTAGATCAATAGGTAGTTTTTATTGTTCATCATGACAAAGAAAAGTTCAGACATAATTTTTTATAAAAAGTAAATCGTTCTGCAACGAATATGAAAGGGCCATGGATAATAAAAGTAGCCACGTGCTGACATTGTAAGAAGCCATAGTCGGCATGCAAGAAAGCTGCTAGAAAATAACTAGAAGCATGCTTTAAACGTCCGGCATGACAGCGTGACGGCACACAAGCGGATGCAGTGGTGCCCGCCATAAAAAGAAATCTTATAAGAAATGTGTTCTGCCATAGTTAGTCAACTCAGAGCTCTGCCTAACTCGTCAGAACGAATGGATGTAGGCCTACCCATAATGCATTAAGCATTCGAATAAAATTTGAAGGCAACGAATATGAAGTACGTTCAGAGTAGACGTGTGTTTTCCTTACATGTGACGTGACCTCACTCTTCCGTATGGCATGGCACACGTAAGATGTGAGGTTTTAACTTAGATGTCACATGACCTCCCTATAAGATAGTCAGTAAGCTCACGAGTCATGCCAATTACTGCAAGATACTCAAATCATTTTGAATGTCAGAATGATTTTCTTTCCTAAAACTAGAGGCAACCTGAATTACCCTATGTATCCAAAATGCAGGGGAAAAACCAATGTACTATTTTGTCGCTAACCTAAAATTAATGCAGGCCTACATGTGACACCTTGCTAAATTGATAGATCTACATAACACCTATAGCTAAATTGATAGGCCTAAGTAAGGTACTGATATAGAGACCAAAACTATGGCAAGTGTCGCCACCTGTTGTTAGATAGTTACACATGATAAGGTAGTTGAAATGTACGCTCATAGTATAGAAGCATATATGCAACCATCCTATTTCCGTCAAGACTGATATAATTATTTAACTATGTATTTAATAACTTACATATTAAAGATATTATAGTTATTGTGTGAAAATT
>JAQIXP010000186.1:0-32635 GCA_034700285.1 Proteroiulus fuscus | reverse complement strand
CACCAAAATTGCATATTTTCCCATATTTTCTAGTTTGATTTTGAACATTTTTTTTTGGTGGGGGGGGGGGGGGGGGGGGTCATGACATGCAAAGAGCTAACGTTGCTTTACTGCAAATTTCATTTTTGTATTTTTTAGCATATCATACCAAGTGTATCGATCCTTGGTTGACAGAAAGTAAGCGCACTTGTCCAGTTTGCAAACAAAAGGTTTTCCCCAGAAACCAGAGCGCTGCCGTCAATCCTGCCGGGTCGTCCGATTCAGAAAGCGATGACGAAGATAGGCAGGGTCAGCATCTGCCCAATGAAAACACGCCACTTCTTACGGCAACTAGCAGAAACATCAACAGAGTGGAAGTCGACGTCATTCAGGCGTTGTTGCGAGGGCAGAATAACCCTTCCTTGGTGATAGACCATGAAGATGACGACGACAACGAGCGTCTATTCACCCCAGCTTCGAACGACGATTCAGCAACAATGTCCTCCTCAGGCGGCTGGTACCATTCGTTCGCTTCTGTCAATGCGAGCCCTCCCACTGTGGCTGCTCTTCCACACGGTGGTGCAAGTAGCGAGTCGCTTCTCACCGTACCCGTTGTGGTTTCTGGTGCCGATCTACTGTCTTCGGGCGAGCACTCTCTCAATGGCGACTACAATGATTTTGCACCAATCGAAACCTGGCCGCAGGAAGTTTCTGCCCACAGATCATCTCCCGTGGAAATAGCCGTCGATGTTGTACGTAGAGGAGACATAACGTCTTCCTCGCTTCCCTCCACTTCAACAGCACCCCATAGATCGCCTAGACGACAGCAAAGAAAACCTAAGCGTAAGCACCCTTCATCTTTGGATGACCAGGATATGGTAGTGTAGGTCGAAACGACAAATGAGCACTTTTCTGAGTTTTTAGAGAAAAGGGAGGTTATTAAGCATGGACTTTTTTTTCTATAAAAAACTGTTAAAGAGAAAAGCTGTCCAAAAAACAATTTTATAAGTCTTTATGAAGAAGACGCAGATGTGCAATGAAAATATGCCACTTGACTGGTCAATAGTATTTGGATATGCTAGCCATACAGGGTTTCTCTGAGGGATTTGTTCATCCTGTCCTGCTAAAAAAAACGATTGTTAAATCCTCGATACATTGAACACTGCCGCAAGGTTTAATTCTTGTTCAAAAAATTGTAGAAATTATAGACATCCCTTAGTTTTATTTTTTAAATTAGTTTTCACAATTCGTTTTTGGATCGGGGCATAGTTGCTTAAAAATAGCAATTTCGAGAATGAATATATTTATTTTCTCCCCAATACAAGGCCTTATTTACAAAAAAAATTGTTAGATTTAGATAACAGTTTGCTGTTTATTTGAAGAGCTGGTCACTTCATGGTGAAAAATTAGATAATATTTCACAAAGGACTTCAATGAAAACTGTAGTTTGAAGAAACCACAAATTATCCTGAAGTACAAGATGGTAGCAAACACTATGATGACATAACTATGTGCTGTGGGAATATACCTTTAAAATTAACTGGAGAAGAAGCCAGGTTGTCCAATTACACAGTTCTGCTCTGGACAGTTTTATTTTGTAAGTTTGTAGCTCGTGTTTGCAAAAATGTGGATATATTTGGGCTTTTACTCTGTTAAGTCTTTACATATTTCCCATTGGGATTATGTAATTGACAATTGAATTGACTTTACAGTGTATAATATATACTTATGTATATATTTTGATGTGCCTTATCCTTCAATCTAAACCATTCATTGAGTAGATAAACATTTAAATTGATAAATGTGTATAATATTTCGGTGCCAGTAATTTCCCTTTTTCATTTGAAAAGGGCCTATCTTGAGATACGAGTGGGTAACCCATTTATTTTACTAAAATATATTTATTCCTTACACCAGTTAACCTAGTCAACACATTTTTGCAATTAGAAACGAACGAGTTTCGTTTCTATTTTGTATTCCAATGTTTGAAACCGGTGTTCTGCAAAACTTTCCCGCTCGGAAATTATCCTCGGCATTATTCGAGCCGAAAAGAGCCCCGATACCCTCCCAACTGTTTTTTTTTTAAATTTTATTCACATTCCTTTCCTATTGTGCACCTTGAAACGATATTTGAAGAATGCTGAACAGATATTGCAGAATAAAGAAAAGGAAGATTAGTTCCCCCTTCCTTCCTACTTTCCTCTGTAAAGCACCTTTTAATTCTGGATTTTTTTTTTTTTTTTGGAAAGGGGGTTGGGGGAACTGCAGGGTTTGCAGTCTGACTTTGAAATTTTTTCCTTTGAAGTTTTTTTTCTTACAGGTTTGAATCTTGCCTGCATGTATGTAGGAAGATTATGCTGACTGTAGAGTAGGCCTACTGATTTGAATTGAGTGTAAACAAGTTGTCAGGTATATTATGATTTTGTTTCAAGGTTCGCCACCACATTTGAGATGGTTTATTGCTTATTGTTCTTAGTTTTAGAATGCTTGTAGTGTTTTGAAGATGCCGTGGCTTTTCGCAGGTGATCCAGAGATGCAAGGGGGCCTTTACTCTGAGCCAGTAGCAATACGAGTTTCTTGATTTTGACCGTGGTGCATTGAAGGTATGCATTCCCAAATTTGCCTGTTGTTTATTGAATGTGAGTGAAGAAATAATGCTTTCCATAAGTTGTATTGTGCCCATAACTGCTTATGCTTATATTCTAGACAAACTATTTTATATTGATTTTACCCTCAAATTTTTTATTAACTAACCATTTCACTAGTGAGATTTCTTTTCCCAATCATCAGAAATGAACAGTATAATGGTCGAATTTAATTTAAAAATGTAAATATTCTGGAGGTACGAGTCACAAAATAATAAAATGGATTTTATCTATGATCAGGGTGTTCGAGGATATTCAATAGTATTTGATTTCCACTTTTCTATGGACAAAAATCATCTTTAAGTCAAAAGAAATAAAAAGTAAGTAGGCCCTATCAACTATTTTTTTATAGCTAGTAATAATTCTTGAAACGATTCAGTTTGTAATCTTTAGTTTGTTTATTTGTTGCTGCAAGGTAATTGGATAAAATATAACCTCAAAGGAATAAAATGATGTCCTGAATGCATACTGGTATATGTGAGAGCAACGGCATAATGGATTGACGAGATTATCCGATGAAATATGGCCTCTCGAGGAAAGACAAGATTGTGTGGTGAGTGATTGCATTTGTTAGCCTCTGTCTGTGTATAAACAATTCAGATATTATTTCCAATGGCCCAGTTAAGAAAATAACAAACTTTTTTTAGAATAAATACTGTTTAATAATAATTACATTATTTACAATACAAATAACAAGGTTCGTAATGAGTTATACAAAAGTGATGCAAATTTAGGAATAGGATTTGGTCCCGCAGTTCGAAAACGAATTTCATGGAGTGTTTGGCAATTCGATAACCTAGAAATAATAAATCTATATTTAAAAAGAATTTTATGTGAGCAAAGGTAAAACTAAAATATTTTATATAATATGTGTAATTTTATTTACACACTGCTAGTTATAAACAAAATAAACTCACGTTGATAAGGCTGTCCAAACCAGTAAGGTATCCGTCCTCGTGATTACCGCAAATCCACGGCTTTCTGTGAGATACGCAATGAATTTCTTCAGGAAGTGGGATAGTTTTGGCAAAATCTATTATCCAGGCCCCAGCTTTGTTTCCATCATGAATCAACAATATACTGCTTCCTATGATCTAAATAAAGCAAACGATTGTTAGATAGTAATGGATACAGTAATAACTAGAAAATTGTATTTATATTGCAATTTAATAACTGGTTTTTACCTCATGCCTATTACAAAATTTAGATTGCTCAAAGTATTTCCTCATAATTTTTAGCCTGCTTATGATTTGCTGTCTACTGGTTTCCCTGCCTTCGAAAAACTTCCGTAACGTACACTTAATTTGTTCCCTAGTTTTCACAAGCTTTAAGTCTTTAATTGGCGTCGATTTCCCATACTATAAAACAAAAGCCATTAGCTTCCTTCCCACTTTCAACAGGCACTGCTTCTGAGCTTAGTTAATCATCCTCACTTTAACAGCCTCTATTCGGAAGCCCATAGTGGAAGATGAGCTATGTTGCTCTCTGAATTCCATGTAACGAAGTTTAGTGATTGCTCCCGCTTGTCGTTCCTCGGTGGTCGGCGAGTTGGGGTCAACGGAAATCATTTTTTTATAAAGATCGGGTCGAGGAATTTGATTTTTCACTTCACCTTCCGTAAACGTTCTGTTGGAAATGAAAGAAATGTTAGTAATTCTATGAAAGTAGTTTCGAAAAATTCAATTGACTAGACGTTATTAGCATACCTAGTTCCCATTTTGATATCCATTACAGAAGGCTCGTTGAATCCGGATAATAGGTCTTGCATTTCAATATAATCTGTATATCCAAGTTAAGGTGTAATAACTATTCTTCCCCATATTCCATTTTAACCCCTGAACTGAACCCAAGTACAAAGGAAATCCAGAACTAGCACATAAGCCTAAATAATAGTAGAAAATTATATACTAACACTTAAAAGGATACAGTCAGTTTTATATTCGACTTCTTTGTAGAATTTCGGTACCATATCCTTCATTATATCGTCTTTGAGGGCTCTGTAAGCTTTGACTTCAGTATCGTCATTTGCAGGACGTCTTTTCCAAATAGTTCCAGGACCGGCAGGAGAAAATGCTCCTGTCAAGTAAAAACCAAGATTAGTTACTGCAGTAAATGCAACGACAGATTTAAACAAAAAGTAAACTGACCTTCGTGCCCAGATAGCTGAATCCAAGCATTTTTACGGTTTTTAATTAAAAGATCACTGGCAGCTGGTGCTGTTAAATCCAAAGCATTCTTAATGATGAAAGTTTAGATTAGTCTCAAATTGAACAGTTCAGGATATGCTACCTAAGGCAAATACAGACCAAGGCTAAAAGTTGCAATAGGTTCATTTCGTCTTTGGGTTCGTCTTTCCTTCTCGAGTGGTTTCCCGTTGCCTGAGTTTTACTGTCGGCAGGGTGTTTCATTGATTGATTTTGTTGGGATTTTTTAGCTTTCTCACCATTTTGATCGGGAACAATAGCCGACACATCAATACCTTTTTCCTTAGCGACCTAAAATAGAAACCCACACACGATAAATTTATCATCCAAGCTGTAGCTATTCCTCCAAAGCCTTTGATCAATTATCAAAATTGTATCTAACTTCTGAAACTGGATTCATTTATCTTTTAATGGCACAGATGAAGTTATAGCATGAATTTAACAAGGCTCCAATTTTTCATGAATCCAACTTTTAAAAATGTTTTGCCAATTTCACTCAATTATTAACTTTAGCTGGCAAAATTTTTTCCCCCATTCCTTTGTTAAAATTGCACTTTTTGAATGTTGAGTATTTTTATCTTTAAATTTCTTCAAATTTGTTATCTCTTAAAATGTACAATCGTTGTTGTTATCTGGTAATGTTTACCATCAGATGTAGGTTTTGTTGTGAGGGGCCAAATCCAGGCAAGAAAAAAACCTACATTTGGTTAGGTTTAAAAGATATTTACATGATACAAAAGTTCTTACTGGTGGAAACAATGACTTTGAAATTATTGTTTTCTATTTGGATTAAGGAGTTGGCTTGTTTGTTCAATAGTTAGTTCAAATACGCACAGGCCTAGTTTTAAAGCAAACGTTTGTAAGGATGTGATCTAGCTTATTTTTCAAACTTATTGTCAGTGGAAACTCCTCTTAAATTCTAGTTAATCTAGGTTAGGTTACTAAACACTAAAACAAATCTGTTTGAATACCATTATATAAGTTAATATTACCAATTAACTTTCAGGGTCTATGCAGAATTAAGTCATAGAATTAAGATAGCCAACCATACCGAGTATGCTTGTTTATTGGAGAATATATCCCCTGAATGATAAGAACAGGTATTATTTTGTATTTATTTATTAATACTAATAGGGTTGTGCACTGGAAATTAATAAACGTTAATTTTTAAACATTTCAAAGCTTAATTAATTCAAATCTTTGCAACTATTTCTATTTTATGAACAGTCAACCAGGATGTACTAAACAGGATGTGTGCAGATATAACCCACTGGGCCAGTGTTTCAGTTAACTTTAACAGATGGATTTTTGCCACATTAAACTAAATTAGTCTGATACTTTTCTAAAATTGTTACAAGAAAAAACAGCGAGCAGCAATAATTTATAATTTACCTTAACTGAGTTGTAGAACAGACACAAACATGGTTCAATAAGTAGGCTAGGATAAGTTTTGCACATATTCCAAAATCCTGAAGAACTACCAATAATCCAGAGGTCCCAGTAACTTACAAGCATATAATTTTATCTATCTTATATAATACTAATATATGAATTGCATCGAAGGAATTTGTACAGTTTGAGGAAATAAACATGACGAGAATAGAGAAGAATGGGTTTATTCCTATTTCTAAACTATGCCATCATAAAATATGATGAAACTGGTAACCAGAGTTTGACGTAGGAAGGTGTAGTAACTTGGCTATGACGTCAAATGCATTATGTTACATTGTGCTGCAGGTGTATGGATGCCCTGCATTTCGTCCATACAGTGACCTAGCATAACCTACACTTTTCAATGGGTTTCTCCCCCTGAAAGAACTTTTGTTCCTTCTTGATAATAATATTATTAACCACTTTGTACACACACTTTGAGGAATTTGAAACGTAACTGAATGCCTGGAACTACATTGTTTATCATCACTTTTCTTTGAAAACAAATTAGGGTATCACAAGGCCATCTCAGTGCATGTAATGTAAACGCAATGACGTCAGAACGTTAACAGGTACTATAGCAGAATTTTTGGGTCACCTGTGATAACATCTATAGCTTTTTAATTTTAGAAATGCTCTAATTAACTGATTTATTTTACCCCCTTTTTTAATTAATATGAATATTATTCCAGATAGATGAACTTTTTATCAATTTTTTTATCAGTGAATGTGTTGCGCAAGAGTTATCAAAAAGAGCGCCAGATTTCAGTAATAGGAACCAGCTTGGTTCAGGCTGAACCAGCTTTAATTTTAAGTAAAAATTTATAACTAAAAATAGCCATGGAGCAAGCATCTCCCGAACAACCCCCCTTTAGCAAAAAGCAAAAGCCATTCCTAGTATAACTTTTCCGACGTGATTACTGGTATTATTGTTTTATAGATAAAACTAGCGATCATTGGTTAAATAACACATGTATCATTAATTAATTAATTTCTTAAATGAACGCTTACCCTTAAGATGAATGGAAAAAATAATGAACTATATGAAACTGGAGGAAATTCTTTCTTCGTGGGTGCGGCCATTTTCTCATATAATTTTTTGGGGGAACCTTGTGACGTCAATTGAACGGGGGAGAGCAACGCCCTTTATGAAACGTCATCAGATCGGTGTGACGTCAGCGCATTTACCGGCCTTCTTCCCGATGTTGAAGTGTACGGCCAATTTTGAAGCGTCGAATTAGTCCTATAAATCACAAAAATGAGTGAAAAATTGGCAGCAGAAGCCCTCAATAAATCTAGAATACAACATTTTAAAAATAAAGGAAAAGATCAAGATGTAAGTAGATACCGACAAAGTGTACAAACTCTTATTTTTCATAACCAGGCAAACGTTCCGTTACACCGAGAGGCCATGGTTAGGCCTAACGTTAAAAATTGAAAATGTGTTTCATAATATCTATTGTTGATGCATGCGTATTTTAACGCAGGAACTCTTATTAAGTGTTCCCGTGATTATTTTGTCGCACGTATAGTCATGTAAAACGCATTCCGTTGATAGTTGACCTAAATTGCGCCGAATTCTTTTGTTACAAATAGGAAATGCGAAGGAGAAGAAATGAGGTAACAGTAGAGCTAAGGAAGAACAAGCGTGATGAATCTCTATTAAAACGAAGAAATGTCCCGCAAACTGACTCTGCGGATGAGGATGAAATGGACCGGGGGATGAATCAAGCCAATCTTGAAACAATCGTACAAAATGCAAGCAGCGATTTACCTGGCGTGCAACTCAGTGCTGTTCAAGCTGCTAGGTAATACGACGATCATTCATTATTATTACCAGGGTATAGTTTGTTATTATAGCTGACTACGAGTCTTTAACATTTACTTCATTAATGGGAAGGAGAGGATGTTGGTTAATGTAAACATGTCCAGAGTTAAAGGGGAAGTCGGGCTTCATAACAAGTAATTTTTAAATGAGGAATAGAAATGCTCACATATTCTGTCATGTAAAGTGAATATGTTAGCTAGGGGGAGGTTTAAAATACAGGGTGTCGATCATGAGATGTCAATGTTTCAATCACGTAGTTTTAAGATAACTAAAAGGATAATGCCCTGGGGGGGGGGGGGAGACTTGGAAGCCAGGGAATTGTACCATTATAACCTATCCAGCCATCTCCAGGAAATCTCACACGTCTAACCTCCAATGAGCTAGCTGGGGCACCATCCTGTTGGAAAGTTATTGTGTGTCGCATGGCATGGTTCTGGAACCCAGAGGCTGCTTATTGAAGACACGGTGGAAGTTCTGCTTCACCTGCTGGTCGCCCGTTTTCATTTATGCGTGCCACCACACAACCTGTGCTTGCTCATTTGGAGGCACCAGTTTGAGAAAAGACTGACTGCAGCGTTACTGCTGATCTGACATGCACTACAAAATTCCCGCGAACTTTTTTGAGTCTCTGCTTTCATTTCACCAAGAATCACGTTTGTATAACCTGATATGAAAAAATAATGGACTTTCAAATGTTGACATCTCATAGTGGATACCCTGTATTTTATGGTGGGTTACATGGGGAGGGGGGGGATTACGTAACATTTCATTTTCACATTTGATGAAAGAATGCTTGCTGCAAATTTTTCTCATGAAAAATGGACCATCGTTGTTAGACTTCAATGAAGAGCTCAATTCCAATTAGGCCAGAGTAAAGCCTGTGAACATTATAACACCAGTCTCTTTTCAATTTAAGGAACTAGTAGATAACAATATGTCTTTCATTTTTTTTGAATTGCTATCAAAGGAAATAATTTTACTTGATGCAGAAATATGCCCTGGTACCACTCTTTAAAGGTGCAAAATAAAAAAAGTGTAAATGATTCACCTAGGTGCATTTTCGGATATTGTCTGCAATACTACAAAACCTCGTATCACCAGGTTTTCATGATTTAAAGATATGAGTGTCATTCAATGGCAAAAAAATAATCTACATTGCATTAAAAACGTATAACTCCATAACAAATGCAGCACCTTCTATTAACAGAAATTAACAAATCATAATGCATACGATTACTTATGCGTTTCCTGAAAAAAAACTATTTGGAGTTACGAGGTTTTGTAGTGACGGCGACGATATATTGCTGATTCTTAAAGTAAAGTAGTTCAGGCCAAGTCAGAGTACTTTAAAAGTTTCCAGAGCCTATTCAAATGAAGTACGTTCATTTTAAAGCACTTTAAAGTGTCCATGTTAAATAATGCAAATTGCAATTCTGCAAAATTAAAATAACTGTTGAAAATTTCACCAACTTTTGGAAATTTTTGATTGCTTAAACAAAGTTAAGTATAACTATCAAAGGTTGGGGAGATGCATTTTCATGTTACAACTATTAAAGAAGGCAAAATATTTGAGCTTTCCAAAAAGGATTGCTTCTAATGATGATTTAAGCTTGCAACCATATTTAGTGATGTTATTGTACTGTAACACTTTTCCTGTAAGTGTCAGGGTGAAAATAATTTTGGAACTTAAAATCTCAGTGATTCCTTTTGAGCTTTCTGGTAGCCATCAGGCATTATTTTCATATTACTAGCTTTACAATTTGAATGAAATCCAACTCATAACAGACTTGTTGAAAAGCTCTTAAAAATAATTAGTACTGTGTAAATAGCAGTTAAACTTTTGAGTACATGTATCAGTAACAATTTCATTTATTTTTGAATACCCAATGACGGTTTAGGGAAAGTCTGTAGGCTTAAGTTCATGATTAAAATACCTGGGCATTACATGGGCAAGGCATAACGATTAATCGTTATTCTTTTTTTTTTGTTAAATAGGAAGCTGCTATCCAGTGACAGAAATCCGCCCATAGATGATCTAATTAATTCAGGAATTCTACCAATTTTAGTACATTGTTTGGAATGCCACGATAAGTAAGCAGGCTTCTAAGTTAAATTTATTATTGCTGGTTGTTTTTCTAACTTAAAAATACCATTTTTGGCAATAGTCCCTCTCTTCAGTTTGAAGCTGCTTGGGCCTTAACAAACATTGCATCAGGAACGTCACAACAGACACGAGCTGTTGTCGAAGCTGGTAAAATCTATATCATTCTCGGGGTTATTAAACAAAGTTGGGCCCGTAAGCTAATTGCGAGGAATTTATACTTTTAACAGGTGCGGTTCCGCTCTTCCTTCAACTCCTTCATTCAACTCATCAAAATGTTTGCGAACAGGCAGTATGGGCTCTAGGAAATATTATTGGTGAAGTTTATATATTTCTTAACTTGACTGTGAATATAATTGTTTATTTAACCATACTTAATAATAATTACATCCATTTATAATTTAGGCGATGGACCGCAGCTTAGAGATTATGTAATTGGACTAGGTGTCGTTCAACCACTTCTGTCATTCATTCACCCCGATATTCCTATGACCTTCCTACGCAACGTCACGTGGGTGATTGTAAATCTTTGTCGGAATAAAGATCCGCCACCACCCATGGAAACTATAAAGGAAATCTTGCCTGTTTTGGGACTTTTAATTCGTCACACAGATACCAATGTAAGTTTTATTGTTATAAAAAACTTAAATTTTTCAGTCATTCTGGTAATTGTGTATTTTACTGTTTGGTAAGGGGCTATCCATAAATTACATACGCTCTTACCTGTGGATGGGTGGCTGAAATGGTTGCCTGTTACATTTGTGTTACTAATGCTTATTTACACAGTATTGTGAGCAAGATTGTAATACTGATCTTATTTTTTTATATCAATTTTAAGATTCTGGTTGACACAGTATGGGCCATATCATATCTGACAGATGGTGGAAATGACCAGATTCAAATGGTCATTGATTCAGGAGTCGTTCCTCATCTAGTGCCGCTCCTTAGTCACAAGGAAGTGAAAGTACAGGTGAGCTGTTTAATGAATTTTGCGAGCTTCAAAAGTTTCCATTGCTTCATCTAATTGGTTCTTCATTTGCTACCCTTACATTCCAGACTGCTGCTTTGAGGGCAGTTGGTAACATTGTTACAGGAACGGATGAACAAACTCAGGCTGTTTTAAATTGTGATGCCTTGACACACTTCCCAGCTTTACTGACTCATCAGAAAGAAAAGATCAATAAGGTAAATTCCTGATCTGTATCACAGATTGAAATATAATTATGGATAGCATTGATTGAACTGAAGGAAATGATGAAAACGTAGTGGTGCATAACAGAGTCCGATAGAAATGAGCCTTATCTCGGCATACCAGCAATGTTATCCGAAGAAGTAATGTGCCTTGGGAGATAGGTTGCACATTTTCCGTTATCGAAATCGGAGTGCAACTGAGTGGATTAATTTATTCCACGATGATGTAAAATCAAAACGGCTCTGGTACCTTTATTTAAATGAGAGCTGGGCATTCTATATCTAACACTTTTCTATGTTTCAATTATACCGGGCAAAATTTTTTGGTTGGGTAATTCTAATTTGGGGAAAGGGCAAAATTCTTAATATATTGCTCTATGTATTGAATGGAAAACATTTGCTTTTCTTTAAACTGATCCTTCGCTACTGCGATGCTTAAAAGTATGATTATAATTTGAATAATGCAATTTTAATGAGTGTGAATGTCTAATGTTTGTTTTAATAGGAGGCCGTTTGGTTTCTTTCAAATATCACTGCTGGCAGCCAGCAGCAAGTGCAAGCAGTATTGGATGCAAGTCTCATCCCACTCATCATTCATCATTTGAGCAAGGTACTGGACTTTTAAAACTATTTTGATATGTTGTTTTTTCCCCCCACATTTTTCTTAAGCCATTGCTTTTGGATTATGTAGGGCGAATTTCAGACGCAAAAAGAAGCCGCTTGGGCCATCAGCAATTTAACAATAAGTGGAAACAAAACTCAAGTGGCTTATTTGGTTTCCCAAGGAGTTATTCCACCATTTTGCAATTTGCTATCATGCAAGGATGTTCAAGTAATTCAAGTCGTATTAGATGGGCTCAACAACATCCTGAAGTTAGGCGGCGTGCAAGTAGACGTTGTATGCAACCTAGTTGAGGAATGTGGAGGTGAGTAATAAGAAACGGACTTTAATTATAACAATTTCAAAGCACATCCTGCCAATGTTATTTTTATTTTCTAAGGACTGGACAAGATCGAATCTCTGCAGAATCACGAGAACGAGGATATTTATAAACTAGCTTTCGAAATCATTGATCAATACTTCTCGGATGATGTAAGTTATTTTTCCTCAACATTATTCCAGATTTTTGTTAGCTTAGAGTTGCCACTGACCTATAAAATCAGATAAATTAGCTTTTTTTGAAAATATCGGGCGTTACGCAAAAACAATCAGTAAAATTGTTTTATTTTTTGAAATTGTCAGGGAATTAATTATTAAAAAAAAAAACTTAATGTGAAAAGATAACAAAAAAATAATGATTTAATTAATGGCAACCCTGTAAGTAAATGGGTTTCAAAATGTGTATGTTATTATAAATGTTTAGCCTGACGAAGATCCATCACTAGTCCCGTCGACATCAAAACAAGGTTTTCAGTTTGATCCAAGTTCTGGCGTTCCTACTGATGGATTCAAATTCTGAACAATGACTGAACGATTGGTCAAGTGTATGATCGGATTTTTAAAATGGAGAAGAATTTTGCTATAAAAATGCTTTGATGTTTTAAGTTGTGGTGATGAAGATCCAGCAAGGTTTTATTCTTCATGTCCCTTCCCCGGACCTCTCCTTTCTCAGCTTTGGCGGCACACCGATGAGCTCTTGGCATTCATTTTCCAATTGTAGATATTGGTTGGGAATATTTTTAAACAGTTCTGATCAACTACCTTTTTTGATGAAGGGAGATTGCCTGCATGATCCCAGGAGACATTGGGCCGTTTCACTTTTTTATAATCCGCCATTTGTTAATTCAAATGGGGGAGCTCAAAAAATATAAATAATTATGTGATAAAATGCAAAATGAAAACAAGTCACATTGTAAAGTGAAGTGCAGATGATTCATATCTGTATTAAGATATATTGTGATGTTGTATGGCAGGATATTTTTTACTTGCCACCAATTCCCCGACCTCAATTAAATGCCTCGACAATTTTGTACAAAGAAAACGTTTTTGTTATGAACTTGAAGCTTTGCCTGTTTTTATAAATTATGGCGGCAAGAAATGGCCCAATGGGTTCTTTGGGCCCTTGATTTTTTTGTGTTGAATTTCACATTGAAAAAATATGTAGTTCTTTTAATGCCTGACTTTGCAACATTGGTTACATTATTATTATTATTACAACTAAGTTGATAATATTATCGATTATTGTCTTTTTTCACTGAAGTTCTAGCTAGTATGGCATATTATAATGAACTTTTTAAGCTTTTGAAAATTTTAATTTGGGAAAACTTATTCATCATAGGAGCCAGATGAAATTCAAATGCATGATTTACGGCAATGCCTCATGGCGTCTTTTACAGCTCCACACCAAACTCTGTTTTTTATTATTGTTAATATTACTAGGAGAACATGGTTGGGAAATTTTAGGAAATGCTTTTTTTTTCTCACTTTGTTTTTTATTGGTGTTCAATGATGACGTTACACAAGGAGGGGGGTTAGGGGCCGAATTGCTGTGTGCCAGCATTTCTGAGTTTTCTTGGCAAAATTAAATTTCCTGAAGTCGAAGATATACGGACTAGTCATAAAGTGGATCTTTTAGGATTCACTGCTACAATCTGAATCATATCTCGGTCATTTAATGTTTTGCTGAGACCCGATATCGAAAAACAACCTCATGGGTGTGGGTATTATTGTGGGCTTCAGGGGAGGGAAATTGGTCAACTAACATTTGCTCCAACCCCCCGCCTCCCCCCCTCGATCATTAATCGGGCGTAGTAACTTATTTGGTTGGGGCATAGATCGATGGCTTAGCTAGAGCACAAGTAGCGAATGAGCCATGTTATCTCAATGGCTCATTCACTACTTTTGCGAATCCCCATAATAATCCCTGAGACAATTTTCTTGCTTTTTGCTGACCTGTCAAATTAATCTTTAGGGTGTTCTGGGTGTCTCTTAAGTCGGGGGGGGGGGATTGGGGAAGGGTGTAATCAAAAATAGACAAAAGAAGCGTGATATACATGTAATACCCTGACACCCTGTATTTTTAATTACGGTAGTGCCATCTTTGGCGCTGCCTACCGCCTGTCTGTAGTCTATTCTTTTTAACAAAATGGAAAAGGAGGAGGTTGATGGAGTGGTTGCTGAAGACAATAATGGATCGATTAATAGAGACACGGATGAAAATAACGAGATTGAATTATCAGGATGTGGGGGAAATATACTGTGCAATCCACGGAAACCCGTACATCGATTTGTTGTCCTTATTTTCATGTGCTTCTTGAGTTTTGGTAAGTTCGGCTTAATGAGCCCAGCTGTATTATCGATATGTTGAAATGGGATCTCTAACTTATTAAGTATGAAACGTACGTACGGCAACTTATATTCTCCTATTTCAATAGGTAGTTACTTTTGTTATGATAATCCTGGAGCATTAGAAACTGAAATTGAAGCTGATATGCACGTTTCTACCAGGGAATACACAGCACTGTACTCATTATATTCATGGCCCAACGTAATATTATGCTTCTTTGGAGGATTTTTAATAGATAGGGTATTTGGGATACGTTTGGGAGCGATTATTTTTTCCGCATTCATTCTTGCAGGCCAGGTAATTTTTAAAATCGTTTAGCAATGCCAATGTACCTACATCAGTTGGTATGCTGCAGTTCCATAATTTTGCATGTAAATAATTGAATCTATCATTTTATAGATTGTGTTTGCGTTAGGAGGAATAGTGGACCAATATTGGGTTATGGAAGTTGGGCGATTTATCTTCGGGTAGGTCAATATTGGTGTTTCGGCTTAGGAATTTTTTTATGTGGGCTAGCAAATATCTTATCAATTTTGCTTGTATCTTGATTAGCAAGTAATTTAATACATTTTTATTAAAAATCAGTGTGCACATATGTATTGGCCATCACATTCTATATCCCGCATTCATATATAATTTCAATCTTGTTGATCTCACGTCTTTCATTTTTACTGTCTAGAATTGGCGGAGAATCTTTAGCTGTTGCGCAGAACACATATGCTGTCAGTTGGTTCATTGGCAAGGAACTTAATATGGTGTTTGGACTGCAGCTTAGCATTTCTCGAATTGTTGGTTGAGTTTTTAAGAATTCCATTTAAACAAGTACCTTATCTTTTGAAATGATAAATTGTTTTAATTGCTCACCAGTATCTTTCACAAAATTTAAGATTAGATAACAGATTTAAAGATAATAAATTACCTAAACTTGATAGATGTTAGATTATTTTCAGTTTGAAAATGAGAGCATGGTGAAAGTAGGGTGGAAATAGTACTTTGACACATTTTACTGATAATTTTATATGATCTCAAAATAGTTCCATGGTAAACTACAGAATTGCTGCAGTTTTTATGAAGCTAAAGAACAGTAATTTCATTATAACATGAAACACAAATTGCAGTTTTAACAGAGTTTGCATGCGAGATATGTGCTCGATGCATGACTTAGATGATAAAGAGAGCTTTAACAGAGAACAATCAGTTATAGAAGTTGGGAAAATTGCAGTTTCTTTATATAAAGTTGCTGTTTATTCAGTTTATTTTACTGTAAAAAAAAAAAATGGATTTACTGTCTTTAAGCATAAGAAATTCTGCGGATTACTTTGGAAATGTTTGGCTGGGGTGGGTCGATCAGTAAAAATGCATTATATATTAACTGGTTTAGTTTAAATAAAAAGCGAATTTTTTTCATTATTTTGAAAGATACCTTTAATGTGAGAGTGCCCTGATTTGCCCTAAATATTATTCTCTTGAAAAAAGATACAGTAATAACAAATTATGTTTGTCGGCTAGTCATTTTATTATTTTAGAGTCATCCATAAATTATGTAATACTTTTACCTTAATGAGGGAAATTGTAGTGGGGGTTGATGATGATATTCTCCTTTCTTAACATTACGGAAGATTGACATTTTATGCCACATTTTTTTGTGTAATCGTTTAATTTTATAGGGTAGTACTGTTAATTTCAATGTCATGGAGCCACTTTACGATGCTATTGGGCGTACATATACCGGTTCCATGTGCCTGGGAATTTCACTCATGATTGGTGATTTTAATTCCTGCTGAATTTTTAAGCTTTTGAATTTTCATATTTTTTAGATTAATTAAACTATGTTTTCACCATTTTAGCTTCTGTCACGTGTATATTTTCTCTTGTATGTGCCCTTATCATGGCATTTTTTGATGCGAGGGCAGAAAGGATATTGAATAAGAAAAAGGGTGAAACTGGTGAAGTTGTTCAGATGAAAGACGTCAAAGATTTCCCAATTTCCTTCTGGATGATTAGTATTATTTGCGTCTCATTTTACGTAGCCATTTTCCCCTTCACCAGCCTCGGAGTGTGAGTATCGTTGCTGAAACTTATCCAATATTATAATTTACTTCTAAACATTTTTTTTACAATTCTATTTTAGCGTCTTTTTTGAACGAAAATTTGAATTTTCTCCGGAGAATGCCCGAGCAGTGAACAGTGTCATCTACATCATTTCGGCTGTGGCGTCACCATTTTTTGGCTTTGCCATCGATAAACTGGGTCGAAATATAGTTTGGGTTCTCGTTGCTGTGCTTATTACCATTGGATGTCATGCATTAATGGCATTTAGCTTCATAAATCCATATGTGGCAATGGTATGCATTTATAATTTATATTTTGAATTAAAAACTTTACTACTGCAAATATTGTTCAACAGACAACAGTATAATAGCAGAATTTCTGATGTTAAAACTTTAAAAATCTGATGAATGAAGAATTACAAACTGGGAGAAACTGCAGAAAAGTTGAAGAAAACTGTAGTTTTGCAAAACATCAGAATAACTTTTTTTGTAATATTATGAGATTTTCTGCAGTTTTTAACATCAGATCAACTGCAGGAACATTTTTATTGGATAACCTTCAATTTAGTGGGTTATTATCCTAAATCAGTTCTTCAATACTTAGTTAAAGTTCAGCAAACTTGCGCGTCTCATATTTCATTTTTATTATTTTTAATGTTAATTACAGTCTATAATGGGAGTATCGTATTCTATGTTGGCCAGTGCCCTTTGGCCAATGGTAGCTTTAATCATTCCAGAACATCAGTTAGGGACAGCATATGGAGTGTAAGATTTTCTTTATTTGTACTTGATAAAAGTGGAATTTTTCTCATTGATGATATTTAACATTTTTCAGAATGCAATCTGTCCAAAATCTTGGACTTGCCGTATTTTCACTGGTGACCGGTCTCATTGTAGATGCCAATGGTTACCTTATTCTAGAAATATTTTTTCTAGCTGCTCTTTGTAGTAAGATTTTTAACTATATATTATTTATTTTAGCCAAATGTCCTAAAATGTTCCACCCATTAAGAAATTGTTTTTTTCTATTTACTAGTGTATGATGCATGAATACACTAGCTCTGTAAAGTCACACAAGAAAAACCGTAAAAATGTCTAAGTAGGCTAATGCAGACATGCTTGATTTGTTTGTAAACATTACTACTGACATGAAAATTTGTAAATTGTTTATTGATTTAGTAGCAATCATGAATATGAAAAATGTCCCAATTTTGTATACAAAATAGTTTGGCATATAGCTTTTTTTTTGGGTTTTTCCCCATGCAACTTGCTAATTTTTCAACCATTATTTCAGTTTGCTTGATTTCCGTTATTGTATTGTTACTGGTTGACAACCTCAGAGGTGGAATGTTGAACCTTTCAATATCAGAACGTAAGAAGAGGATGAAAGAAATGCAGTGAGTAGCCATCTTTGAATGAAAAGAGCTTATATTTTACACTATTTTAATGTACCTGGCAATGATAAGTTCCTTACTGCACTCGTGCGTGGTGTTTTAATCTATACATTGACACACCGCTACTTATTTCTTCCATTAGTCTACTATATGAACACATATTCACTATTTAAAATTTATTTAATCATAATATACTCATAAGTTTATAAGCATACATTAATTATCTCTTGAATAGAAGACAGTATGTTTTGTAAAGTAACACTGCCCTGAGTGCCATGAAAAAGGGGGCTGCAAAATTGCCATAATATTGGGATAAAAATGCCCAATTTATTAGCCATCTACTTCCCTTTGGCCCGCATGATGAATATGTTTAAAAATATATCAGGTGAAAAATCTTACTGCATTTCTATTTAGAGGGAGTGGTGCCACGAATCTTAATTGCACCGCTGTGTTGTTACCTTAATTTTTAAACTGCCAAATTTTTGGAAGCCATTTTGTTTTTTATTTATTCATTAACAGCATTGGTAATTTTTTATTCAAGTTTTAAAGTAAACAATGCTGCAATCCAGAAAGTTTAAAGGTAATTTTCCAAGTAATTTAATTGCCATAATATAAGGAAACCTTTTAAAAATGCATTTGATAACATTAATGTTGGGGAAAATAATTATTTGTTCTACACCAATGTACTTATAATATAATACAGATACAACTAGATGAAATTGTTATTTTTTAGTCACAACTTGTTTGTAAGATGAACACTAAATATTGAATTTTTATTTATGATTTAAGAAACCATAAATAAAAAAGAAAATGACTTCCATAAAAAAAGTAAAATTGACTTCAAAATATAATGTCAAAATTACCAAATTATGAATTACAATGATAAAATTCATGACTTATTTTTACTACCCATCAACAAATTTTAAAAATCCCTGTTCCGAACTAAAAACTCCTGTATAAAACATATACTGTTGTCCCTCCCTCCCTTTCAATCAATGAAAATGTCTGCCTATGCTAACATTATTTTCTAAATCTGGCAGCTTAATTCTAGCCATGTTGGGATGAGAAATAACAGTAAGTGTAAGCAGTTGCTCAAGTGATAATTATAGTAAATTAAAAATATGAATTAAAATCTTGTTTAAGCCATCCTTTCAGGAATAGGTTGATTAAAAAGAAACTTACTTAAGAAACTATTTCTAACAATTTAATGACCAATAGGTCATTCCATTGGTCAAGGGTTGTACATTTGTCAAGAGAATTTCAATTTTTAAAATCCTATTCATGTATATTCCCCCTAAATTGATGAAGCACCTCTATTAAATATTGTGAACATCAATTTTTCAAACCAAAGTAAATAGCAATAATGAACAGTAGCTGATCTGGGCAAAATTCCTTGGAGACAAATCATTGATAACTTGCTATTAATTTTAGTCACGCCCGTAGAAAAACCATCTCTACCCCTGGCAATAAATGCCAGTGATATTTTTTATACAAAAATTTACAAGATGTGATAATATTACCAATGTTTGATTAATTAAGTCTCATTTTTGGCTCACTTGTTTGCCTCCTATATACTTTTCAGAATCTGCTTAAAATACTATTTATGTGCCAAAATGTCAATTGATTTGTAAAGAAGAAAAAAATTATAATAAATATAAATTTGAAATAGTGTTGTGGTCTTTTTGTTATTCAATTTTGCTTTAAAACTTTTGCAATATAAGCATATCAGAAACCTAATCTCAATATCCAATAAGATAATAAATTGGAATGTGGTCTGGTTTAATTAGAAACTTGATATCCTAATTGCCAGTGATAACAAAAGGGGCCAATGATTCATTTCCTCTGTTAATTTTATCTCGCAGCAAAAAGTCATGTTGTTTTTTGCACCTTGCACAGGATGTGACGACATTACAAATTACATGCCGTCTATTCTGACAGATATTTAAATAATTATATTTACAGATTAGCAGAAGCAATCGAGAGGGAAAAGTTGTTGGCCTCTGGATCGATGGCTGATGTTACGCCACAAGATCTCCTGCACCCTAGATCTGAATTCCATATGCGAAATCGCTATTTATCAAGGATAGGATTACAGGTGAGTTAAGAAACTTCGTGTCTGTGCTTCGGTAGTTTGATTTGTTTTGTTGTATTCATCTATAAACTTTTTATTTTTGCCTGAATTAGCTTCCGACTCATTATAGTGGATCAACGTGTGCCTTAATTCACAGGACTGGTTTGAAATAGCGATAGAACATGTGAGTAAATTCACTTCATTTGCTTTTTTATTGAAAGCATCAAATTATTTTCATATCCATCATCATGCATCATCATCAAATCTGTGATCATTTTAATACTGGTACATAATGCATTTGCCTTTGCAGTATGATAACCACAGTAATAATAAAATTAACTGTTTTCTATTGTATTATTATGTAGAATAATTAAGTATGGAATAGATGAATTTTTTTAGTTTACTTCATATTAATACAGGTAAATGACAACGTACGTGAATATTAAGATGTTAGTTTAATGAATTTAAAATTAGGCGGGAGTTATGGATTTTATGGGTCTCCCATATCATGTTACTAAGGCGCTCCTACTCTACGACATGTATTGCAGATTATTGTGAGATTGTAGACGCGGAAGGAGTACGCGGGCGATTACGAGCACTGCAAAATTGCAAATACCAATGTGTTTTTTATAATTTCTTTGTATTTTCTTGTTAATTAATGTCATAATTCGTTTATCAAGTTATTGGGAGTGGATCAGTTACTAAAAATAACCTGTGTAAAGTGAAATATCATCGGTGCGTGATATTGTGCAAAGATTCAACTTGTTTAAACGTGCTGCCAAAGGTCGCTTGGATCTTGCTCGGGAACGCCAAGGCTATACGAGTGATTTATAAGCACTGCCTACTTTGGATCTTGGATAGTTTTGCCTTGGCCAACATTTTAAGCGGTAAGAGAAGTTAATTTTTGTATTTTTAATAATGGATTCCAATTTTGAACTTGTTTTATTGGTAACTGCAACATTGTATGGAGTGTCGGCCATGGAATCTAGCAGTTTATGTAGCCTATGATATTACTGCCACAAAGTAAATTCCAGGAATAAGAGAAGTTTATGTAACTAGTTTTTTTTTTAAAAAATGCATTGAGTAGCAGTCTAACCAAGCTATCTATAGGCCTACTCTCCACTGACATAACATTGACTACATGTTGCCTACATCAGTGATTGAGGCAGTTTGGTGAACTTCCTTTCTGAGAGTCGTCCCTGTAACCCAGTCCAAAACCTAATCTGATATAATCTCATCCCAAGAAAAATTTAGCAGAACTTTAGTTTGTGGTTCACACTTCCCAGGGGGTGTGTGATAAATGGATGGAGAGCAGGGGTAAAAGTATGCGAACCGTACCACAAGGAAACTACAGCTGAAAAGTTCTACATGTGAAATAATTTAGTTAGGATATATGATGGGGTCTGGAGGGCGCAGCCCCCAGTAGTCGAACCGGGGGGAGGTCTTGCTTCACTATTGCACTCCTATAGGATTACTGCACGGCAAAGTACAGACCTATGCTAAACCATGCTTACCAGTGGCATCGTACTAGTCACATTCCGCTATAGATGAGAAGTCTTGAATCGAGTATTATGGTTGTTCACACGCAAATGCACTTAGCAACAAATCACACTCTACAACCGGATTTATTCTCTTCACGGTAAATTTTTCAAAAATTTGAATTTCACATTTCATTAACTCGACATGAGGTGAGACTTTCCGCTCTTAGATGGAAGTATAATCAGCTATCTAACTAGCTACCAAATATTACATTACATATTGCCACCATAATGTAATATAACTTTGAAAAAGTTTGGGGGTAACCTCTAATAAAGTGCAATTTAGGCCAGTGGTCAGTCTCAACCAAACATGGCTCTATAGATTACAGGGGCTCTGTTCTGCATTTATTTTGGGAACATTTTCTTATTGACATAAAATGTATAAAATTAATGGCACAATAAAAATGCCACGTAATTTCTAAACTATGGAATCTCTAATATCGCAAAGTTAAGATGATAAACATTCAATAAGTATAGTGAGGTACTGGATTCTTAAATTTTTGCTAGCCAGTTGACTTTGGTCAACGTCGCACTTTGCTAAATACATTTTAATTGGAGTATTGACTTCACTAACTTGACTTTCAATATCTTGAAATGTTCGATACAAAATGAGCACCATTAAATTAATGCAAGGCAACCAGAGCGACTATTTAGATCCAGAGCTATACTGTGGGTTTCTTAAATTTGATACCCCTGCTATAAAGCAGAAAAAGTCCATTTACAAATCCAATCATAAATAAGTTTCTTTTTAATGTTACTAGTAGGCCTAACGTCAAACAGTTCAACGTATTCATTACATTTCACAGTAACTTTTAAAAGAGTTGAAAGCCAAGACGAAAATTTATTGAGAATTGATCATCCGACGTCCCCGTCGTCATTACAACTCTTGGGACTGCATTTGCTTTTATTAGTCTTCTGTCGTGTGGGATGAAGAGGCACATCTGACGATGAAGAAGAGCTTGTTGATGATAGAGAGGACGAGGATGATGCAGATTTCAAAATTGAATGTTTTAAGGGGTTTTTACAGCCCCTGCACTTGCACTTGATGCAGCCCAGTCCTTCGGCATAGCATGGACAGCGTTGGCCACAACAAGTCAGTTTTCCGGGATGCCGAGAAGCGTATCCGCACCAACAAACCTTGGCTTTGTCGCACGTTTCCGCACTTTTCGAGGACACGCTTCCGAGTTTCCGTTTGCCGGGGATCTTACTCCTTGGCCTGCCGACACTGGCCTTCCTTTTGGGTTTCCTGCCTTTGGTCACTTTTCCAGCAGCTGCCACCACAGACAAAAGTTCGCTTCCCGAGGAAGATGAAGTTGAGGTGGAGGACGATGAGGACGAACAGGCCGCACCGTCGTCGTCCCTGTCCGGAGAAAATGGGGAACCCTGTTCACGCTTGATTGTGATCCGAGTGCTGTGCACGCCGGTCTGTGAGACGCTGTACAGATTGGTAGCTGCCAGCGGCAAACCATTTGAAGCGACCAAGATCCCGGGGGCCATGCTATTGTTGTTAAAACCCACACCCAAACTTCGGCCGGGCAGCGGCGGTTGGGCCAGCAGGCGGGATAGCAAGCTCCCGGTCTGCCCGTGCTCGGCTTTCGGGCCATTGCTGTAGTCGATGGCCAGGGAGGCCCCCTCTCGTATCAGTTCTGCCAAACTGCGCGTGCCACCATTTGCGTTCAGGCTACCCAGTTTTCTGTAAAAGTTTGTAGTTTCTAGGTATTGGCACAACTTTTTGTAACACTGTACCAGTATCTTGGCCTTGACGTCGCCTATGGTGGTGTCTGACACGACACACTGCCTACAGCTTAACGTCTGGGCAGCTGTAGCAATCGGATCTGCCGCTATCTGACCGCACAGGGTGCAGGTGAGGGATTGCCGCAAACAGGGCAGCAAACGATACAACTCTGTCCAAGAGTGGCTGTTGTTGTTGTTGTTTACGGTGTTGGTGGCACCACTTGCGTTCTGCTCGCTTTCATTGCTGAGGTCTTCGACTTGAATTGCAGTCGTTTGTAAAGCCAAACGGCAGGTAGAAACGTACACGCTGAGGGCGTCTACGTTCATCTTTTCCTACGCGTATGATAAATACAAATGGAAATTGTCGAAATTATTCTGAACATCTGCTTTGCAGTGAATACAATTCAGCATAAAATGACAGAATACCGTATTTTATTAAATTAATGGGTAAAGACAATATACGGTAATTACCAGTTTAAAGTGCGGTTTTTGTTGTAATTGTCCCCTACTGCGGTGATTTGGCTAGCTTTTTTCGGGATTTCAGGACGCGGTGAAATAACCTTAGCGCCATTTTTTATTTTCCAAATTTAATTTGTTTGCATATTTCTCGATTTTTGCTTTCCAAAAGTCCAACGGCCAAGGACATTTCCCCTCAAAGATGATGACGTTGACACCCTTATGACGTCACGGCATAAATGCGTTTGTACAGGGTTGCACTAAAGTAATGCTAGATTTGCCAATAGGCATTTGTTTTGAAATTTTTATGACTAGCTATTCAAGCTTAATTTCAAAAGTAATGAGAAAAATAGTATTTTTTTCTATCTATAGAGAGAAAAAATGGTGTTATTTTAAATAAATATTTATTTTAACTGTGAGGTTCTTTAAATTACAAGTCAGATTAGTGAAATTTTGTTTGCAAAGCGAAGAAAATAGTGAAAAGATTTTTAATAAAATTGTTAGTTTAATGGAATTTCCTTTCCTTTTGCTTATTACGAAAATGTCATTGTAATGTTTGAATTTTACCCAAATAGTGAGCTTAGAAACTAAATTTTTAGTTCCTAGTTTTGTACAACACATTATCATTTATTATGGAGAATTTATTGCAGGTTTATTTTACTTTAATACAATTTATTAAAAAAATTATAAACGCTGATTCATATTATTAGTTTTCATGCACAGATTTTATTAGACATAAATTATCAACATTAGTAAAATTAATAAAATATACCTTAATGATTGGTCAAATATTAAACAGCAAATCTCCATCAAAAATGCAGTACAAATCATTGATTCAATAAAAAAAATCAAACGTTAACAATTTAATAAAATTATGTTAAATTGATTTGCAAATACATGCAAAATTAACGAATAATTTGATACAAATTGAGCACCACACTAGCCACTCACTCCAGCTTTGTTGTTTGTCAAAATCCATGCCTGCTTGGAAGATAGGCCTACGTAGAGTAAGCTTTTATAGAAAATGAGTATTAGTTCAGAAATTAAATATTTTAATGCGAGTACATGATATATACATGAAGATTTTAAAAATGAACCATTTTATGTGTCAGCTGTTCCACTATTTCCAATTGTGGTCGAGTCCGTCTTAATGTAAAGAAATGAAACTTCGAAACAGGTCGGATGGCGACTAAAATATGTTGCACAAATTTCATGGTACCAGAAGCAAAGATCTTGCAAATTGCCAATGTCCACTTGGGCTACTACTGCTCCATACTTGTCATGTCCGTGCGAATCGATTAAAGTAACCTGAGTTGATAAAGGTGTATAAAATATTTAACCATCTGGACCAGAGTACCTTGAAGTTAAAAAGTCAGTTTTTAGGCTATTCTCACCTGTTTTAATTCCCTTTGGTAGACTAGTAGCACACTCCTCGTGTCCGCAATCAGAACAAAGTATAAATTGGAGTCCTGGGGTGCCTCCGTCCTGCCTTTCATTTCCCATTCGATTAGACCTCTGTGGAGGACCTCGAAGAGCCTAGCTTGTATCGTGGCTTCCATCTCTATTGAGGTTCTCTTTTAAATATTAGAAACAGATTGCATAAAAACATTTTGACAAAAAGTAAACAAATCCATTTTTTATTTTTGGACTTTTAAGAGTAGGCTACCCATTCTATTAGTTGCCTTCTGCTGAAATCGTTTAATTTCCACTCGAATTGTGTGGTTTGGTAAAAATGCAACGCTTCTGGTAAAGTCAAATTGATGTCGTTCAATTCTCCTCTGTTCATAAGGCTATCTAAAATTTCGTTACCATCCACTATGCTCTCTGCTAAAGCACTTATCAACTGCCTACTTAAAGGCAGATTCAGGTTTCCGAGGATGCTTATTCCTTGGTCGTGGAGTCTGTATGCTAGTATTACAGCTATTAGCGTGCAGGCATTGCTTCCTGTAAGTGAATGAGGGATAATTCGATTTAAAAAATTTGCATGTACGGTAATGGGACTGTACGTTCTGTGTTATTCCAATATGCAAATTCAAATTAATTCAAAAATGAAAAGAAAAATGCAGATCTATAAGCCTATTGTGACTGGTTTTTTTTCCTGTTATAGAGTTCAAGAATTCGTAAGGTTTATTTTGAACTGCATGCCGTAAAGTTTGACTATGTTATAGTTGAACAGACTGAATAGGAATTTCCGTAGCAAAATTGGACAGTATCTTATAAAAGATAGTGGGCTCGATATGCATGATTATTTAATTAAAAAATGATCACCTATTTCCCGATCTCCGAGACGTGATTGACAAAAATCACAGGGAAACCACCAGATTTTCACATTTTCTTCTAGTTCTCCAGAAATAGTGGGCACATAGCTGACGTATCTGGCACTGAACGGCCGAATAATAATGTCTTGTATCGAGTCACTTATGGTCTTCAATATTTTTTGGGCCATCAGGGGCTCATTCAATGGATCACTTCCTTGTTCAGCTGATTGTATTCCATCTGGGTCATTGTCCTTTTCCTGATGTTTATTGGATTCTATGGAAGCATTGATGGCAATTACTTGACTTTGGTGTGTAAATGAGGACATATTCCCCATAATGACTTACAATATCACATGTAATAATCATATTAGCTTAAAGTACACGTACACATTTCGTTTACCCACATATAATGACTGTATTCTCTTATTCAGCTAAATCCATTGAACACTCCTGAAATTTATAGAAACTTCTCGTAAATTGCCAACAAATCAATCGCATTTAATTGCCCTTCAGGTGACTTGTTTTTTCGTTAACTCCCTGCTGACTGACGTCACATTTATTTTGTGGTTTTCCTTGCATGACACGCAGAGATTGCCAAAAATTACTGTTCGAATTACCTGTACCAAAATAGGCCTAACTTTCCCCATTCACTTTAAATGAGGCAGGTGCAGGGCGGTGTAATGTCAACAAACACACGTGGTCGCTTAGCAACCTCTTCTCTTTAATGCAGCTTTCCACAATGAATTAATTATTTGGACAAATAAAGGAGGCATTGACCGTTGTTTGTAGACATTATTGACTACTGGCTCTCATACAAACCCTTAATTATGAAATTTGAACACCAGAAGCTTACTCTGTAGGGAAGTACTGTCCTGAAGAAGTTTTCGTTACAAAATGGGGCTTAAAGTACGTGCAAATTACATTTGGTTTGCTGGAATGTGCACGTGCATTGAGCCCTATTTTGGAACGAATATTTCTCCGGCATCTTTGATAAACAAACAGGTAGTGGCAATGGATATTGACAGTTGGTGGATTCTGGTTGTGCACTTTATGGGAAAAAAGAACCTGTCTCAAATTTTAGCCCGTAAGTTGAGTAACACATCAAGCAATTGACTATAACAAAATCTGTTCCCTATGATAATTTTCCCACAGGGTTTTTTCGTTTATAAAAGCTCATTGGTGAGATGCTTTCAAAGAAAATAATTGTGGCAGCTTTTGGAATTTCATTTCAATAGAAATCGCGTCACTTTCCAGCAAAATTTGACGCTGTTATTGAGATTCTAATGTGCCACAATCTACATATGATTTGTTGGTATGCACGTGCATTGAGTCCCATTTTAGAACAAAAACTTCTTCAGAACAATATGCAACTTCAAATATTAAATTACTGGTACAATTTTTTTTATTATCTTAACCATGCATACTTTAATCATACTGAAACCGAGCAAAAGAACGGCGTAAATATCCCATTACTGGCCATCACAAGTAGTGGGATATTTACACCGTATAGTAGACAATCGAAAATTGGCTAGACCTATGTTGTTGGATATTTGGATGAAATCAAACTTTAGAAATACACTTACAGCCATAGGCCTACTTAGCATAAAATAGTGTTATGTTCTAATTTATCTTTTAAATAAGTATGTTGTAAATAAAGCCTGCCAATTAATTCAAAATGTCTATGGTCATTTAACATGTCTGGGTAACTTTTCTCATGTGGGAACAAAACTAACGTCACATGGGCTATTCTATCTAAAATGGACATTTGGAGAAAAAATATGGGAAAAATATATCGTAGGACTTGTCTGGTACCATGGCATCTTTATGCCATATTTATGTTTAGCTCAGTGGATGCAGTTTGTGTCCTTGCGAAAGACACTGGAACTCAAGGGAAATATATCGGGAACAAGGGTCCGATTTATGTGTAATCAACGTTTTTGCAATGTTTGGAATCGATATTTGTCGAGAACTTAAATAGGGCCTAATAGTAGTTCTTTACTTTCAAATAATATTTAATTCTGATTACTACCGTACTTATTAAAAAATAATTTTTTTATCACAGAAATGCAAGCATTTCAACATTTTTAATGCTAGTAGGCCTACAATAGACGATTTCTCAGTTGCCGTTCTAGAAAGTGGCAAAAAAATGTTTCTATTTAGTCGCTGTTCCAGCATCACACCAGCGACCGTTTTCACATATATTGCAGTAGGGCAGAAAGCCGTGGGTAATATACAAGACAAGAAACCCCACGGCATACAGTGGCTCATATGCACAAGAACTTATCTAACCCGGGTCCTGGGGTCCAAACCTCGTGGAACCCCCCTTAAAACCTAACATACCCTAACCTTGCTTTTTAGACGATCCCTATCCATTACAAGCCACCATAATACTCAACTGTGTCGCAGTCAAACAGTTACGTGGGGTCTCATGTCTTGGATTGAGCCAAGCCGTGTGCACATTGTCGCAGCGTCACAAATCCAATCCACCGGGTCAATCATAAATATGGCATAAACCGCAAGCAGAAAATCAGTCATATTTGCCTACTCTTGCCTAACCTAACCATTCAATAATCCATGTAACGTCGCACCGCATCCTCAATGCTTCAGGAGCTGAAAAATTTGTTGCATGCAACCACCAACACACCGATCACAACCCATTTCACACCAATGCTCGCCCACTTTTGTAAAATCGCATGAATTGGTGTGCACAAGCATACTATATGACATCTTGTGGCCATGAAGGCAAAAAAAAGCTATTTTGTTATTGACCAAAGTATTGCTATCGACGTTTTCAACAATTAAAAAAACAACACTTTTATTTTACATTACACTATGTACGGATTTTACACTTTTAATTAATTTAAACCTATATTTTTCTACTTCATTCTGACTCGAAAAATCACTGTTTCTCAGCTAAGGTTTGCAAGGTGTTCATCACATCTTGGCTGCTCAGTCCTGCAACTGCAGCACTTGTTTCTTTTCCAGCAGCTAAAAAAAGCAAACAAATAGTCCCTAGTTACTAAATGCTGCACTTACTTTGAAGGTAATAGAGTTCAAGGTTCTACTTGCCATATCTTGCAAATATTTTTGGATAAATTCCACTGCATTCACGAATTAGTATGGGGAAATTAGGATTAGCTTTCTTCAGAGAGACGTAATGGTTTTCAACAAAATCTCTGCATGGAAAGTAACACATTTAAGGACTTATAAATGCACGTACATTTTTCATCAAGCTTTGAAAATACCGTATACCTTACACCTTTGCTGGCATCAGATTTTTGGCATAAATGAATACGAATTTCTCTCAAATGAGGACCAAACTTTGCTAATTTGGGAGCAGCCATCTTCTCTATGGTCCAATCGTCTTCCAAAAATGACCAATGTTGCCAGCCGTACAGGGATAATTTCTTCCTATATATCGAAGGGTAAAATGGCTGGAAAGCTCACATACAAGCCGGTTACTCATGTCATTTTTGATATGGATGGTCTTTTATTAGGTGAGATAAATAATTTAATTAATGTTAAGCAATGTTTTCTTCTTCATTTGATATAATATAATAACTCAGTAAAGGCTATAATCGAATAAAATAAGCGATGGCAACTTTCAGATACAGAGCGTCTGTACACTGAAAGTATTCAAAGGGTTGTTGATGCTTATGGAAAGAAGTTCACTTGGGATGTTAAAGTGAAGATGATGGGTAAAACAACACAAGAAGGGGCTGAAATAATAATTCGCGAATTGAATTTACCACTAACAACCGACGAGTACATAAAACAGACCAAAGAAGTATATGCTGAAGTATTTCCACAAGCGCAGCTTCTGCCAGGTGCAGTGAAAATTTCTGATTATTTCGTTCTTTGTAGTTTGACTGCACCAAGTCATGTGTCATCTACTAATACGATGCATTCAACCCTTAAAATATTTTGGTTCAACTGGTTAAGCTCCTTTTAAAATCAATCTTTGATTTAGGGGCCGAGAAACTGGTACGACACTTGCACAAACATGGTGTGCCCATTGCCATCGCTACAAGCTCGAGCAAGACGTCGTATGATATGAAGACTGTGCACCATAAGGAATTTTTCCAGTTATTCAGTCATATCGTGCTTGGTAGCGACGATCCTGAAGTGAAGCATGGAAAGCCATCACCAGATATCTTTTTAGTTTGTGCCTCGAGATTTGCCGACAAGCCGGATAACAATAAGATACTAGTCTTCGAGGATGCTGAAAGCGGCATGGATGCTGGCCACAGTGCCGGCATGCAAGTCGTGTTCGTTCCGGACCAGCGTGTTACGAGCGATGTCACCGCTCGGGCAACTCAAGTGCTAACTTCCCTGGAACATTTTAAACTGGGCGACTTTGGCCTTCCAGATTACGACAAGTGAATTTAAATCATCACATTAAATTATCCTGTAAAAGGATTTGAAATGGCGGCTGCATTCCTTAACGAAGGTCTTAGAAATTTAAATTGCCCAGCACATGGTAGATAAAGGAATTCATTACTGCTAAGGACCAAAGTTTATTGAAAAGTCATAGTTTAATAAGCAGTACCGGTACTCATCAACAAGAGTACAAATGAACTAGCTAGAATCTGCTGGGATCATTAGTAAATTGAGATACCCAAAGTCGAGTTGTTATAACTTCTTGTTGTATTCAAGATTAGAAAATTTGTAATAGAAATTCTTGGTTCAGTTCTGGTGTAGATTTTGAGCCTGTTGTCAAGCAATGCTAGTATTTCTGTAAACCGGTGCTTCAAAAATCTGTTCTGTTAAAAAGTCCCTTGAAATGAAGTGATTAAAGCTCCGGGGGAACTCGAAGCTCATGCTCTGACATATTCTTTAAAATTTTTATTTGCAAGCAAAATGATTTGATAATGGAAGAAATTTGGTTACATCTCATCATACGGAGGTAATTCAAAAGATTCTGGCTGAAAATCTTGTAAGCTTTTCAGTACCACTGTTGCATTTTTTGTAAAAGTGGAGTCCAAACGTTTATCTGGAACCATCACAACCTTCATGTTTGCTGCTAGTGCAGCGGCAACTCCAGCTGGTGAATCCTCAAACACCAGTACCTGGAATATTGTTAAAAAGTTAATGCATATTGAGATTCAGTAATTTTTTTTTATTTAAACCTGTGCTAGTTAATATTTGTGATACCTTTTCTGGTGAAGGACCATCAGGAAAATATGATGCACAGACTTGAAATACATCGGGGAAGGGTTTGGCCCGTTTAACTTTTGGATCTTCCACGGCCGATGTCAAATGATGAAAGAGGGAAAAGATTTCCAGGTGGTTTTGTGTTTTCAATTGACAACTGTAGCCCGAAGAACTCGTAGCCACGGCTATAGGAATCTTATGACTATGAAGGTGGCGGATTAGCCGTTCAGCTCCTAAGAATCAAGTGGTCTGTAAAATATATGCCCATATTTCCCCATTTCTGATAATTTTAAAAAATTCATTTTTTTCTTATCCTTCTGATTTGAAGGGCTTGCAAGAACTGTAATTCACGAACCAGGTAATAATCTGGCATCTGGTAGATATTGTGCACACAATACTCTTATTTTCTTCATGTATTCTTCGACTGTCAATGGCAGCCCCAATTCATCAATTATTATTTTGACTCCATTTTCGGCTGATTCGCCCATGACCTTGGTTTGAATTTCCCAGGTGTATTTTTTGCCAAACTCTTCCGCGATTATTTCGTAGCATTTTTCGAAAATGGTTTCTGTACCTATTATCAAAGAATTTGCTTATAGGCGTATCTTTGGGTAATTTGGGCAATGAAATTAAGGTTTGAATGAGTTCAATATTATTACAGTCAACCTCATACTTAATTTCCGTTCTTGAAAATATAACGTCCTCAGTAGACATAAATTAAGTATTAATGTAAAGTTATCATCATTTTGCTCCTTTCTGGCTTTGTTCTCAATGATTGGCTCTTGCACTTTCAAGAATGGCACTATGAGGTCGACTTTAATAAAGGAGCAGAGAATTTTGATGAACCTATTTTATGCTGAATTCACACTTGGCATTCAGGCTAACTATGACGTCAGTTTAATGTTTAAAGCTACCATAGCATGAAGCTACTGATTGCATAATCCACTGCGTTTAGTCCTTCCAAATGTGAATACAGCATTTGTGTTATAACCCTACCATTACCTAGAATTAGTCCATCCAAATCAAAGATTACATGTGTTACTTGGTCAAACATTTTAAAAATTCATAAGAACTAAGTTGTCTTCTGAAACTAGCAAAAATTTAACCCTAGATGCAAATAAATTTAACCTTGATCCATGCCACCTAGCGACAGAAATTTATTGATCCTTATCCAGTATATGTAGTTGATGTATATATTTATTGATTTTCACTCAGTTTTAGTCATAGGCCTATTTATTATGTATTAGATGAAACACGGGGAAAATTTTTTACACGAAATAAAATCCCAAGGTTGAGTGACGAAAGTCCCGAGC
>JAQIXP010000185.1:0-32638 GCA_034700285.1 Proteroiulus fuscus | reverse complement strand
CATAGACCCCCAGCAAAATTAGGAGCGCCATCTGTTGGCTTGCATACCAACTAATGACGTGGGACGCCCCACCTTAAGATTTTATTTGAAAATAAAAATTTGGGCTCAAATCCAATTGCAATATTTCCAGGCCTTAATATTCCTAATTTTTCATACTTTCCCACCTACAACCAACTTCTTTCAAAGTGTGACTTTTATCTATATGGCTTGAGAGAAAGGGGTGAATTGCTTATTTGTTTTTAGCCTTATTTCTATTTTTAATGAACATTGTGTAAAAGCGTAGCACAGAAAGCTTTTTTTTTTGGGCTGGTGTCAAGGTCTGCCGATGTAACAAAAATGATGAATATACGATCTTATGTATACTAAAAAAGATGCTGTCCTTTGTAATGGCACCTAGGGTCTAGTCTCTCTTGTGTGTGCCAAACAACAACAATAATAATTCAGTTTTGGGGAAAATTTTGGTGGGTTAAGGACAAATAAATTATGCGCAGGAGACAGAAAAAGGGAAGGTCACATACCGTTTATGTAATATATAACTTAGCATTATTTTGAAAACAGTTCTAAATGTTTGTTGTTGTTGTTGCGTAGTTGTTTCTTTGTTTTGACCACCTGACTATACTTCCACCTATTCTTCGTGGTCAAAATTGCTTACAAACAACTATTTGACAGCTATAGTAGGCTTACTTACTACTGGTAGTAATTAACGAGGCTGTTAATCATAACTATACCAGGGGCGGTTTGCAAGAGCCGTTTTACTATACACTGTATAGGCCTACTAACATTTTTGCACAAAAAAATGTTTGGTCGCTGTATTTGTTGGCTAGAAATTTAGGGTGCATTTTTCTTGCGAATATTTGGACAAAATCCTCTTGTTTTCCATTGCTGTTAGACGCCATCGGCGGGATAACCTCACCCTCCCTGTTCAGGAAAAGTTTGAACTCGAATTCTGGATGGAACCACTGGCCAGCAGTGTCCTTTTTTATAGACTTGTGTCTGCATCGCTTGTAATGGCTGGCCGTACAGATGACCAGATTTCATGGTAACCATTCACATTTTCCCAACAACTTAAATATCACTTGTTACATACAAAGTGGGACTTTCCCTTTAAATCCTTCAGTTCACTCTGGATATAAGTTTGTGTCGTTTTTCCACTGATTGGGTATAGTCAAAAAACCATGTATAAGGTAACCTGGTTTCTGTTCATGGTGGTTCCCTATAGTTCACTCTTTTTCTTGTGCTTTCTTTTTTGGAGCGTGATTGTAGATAGAGATTGTGGTTTTAACAAGGGGCGGCGCATGGTGGCTGAATTTCTGGGGTTCGCACGGACCTGGAAAGTCGGGGATAGTCAGGGGAGAGTAGCATGGGTCAGGGAAAATTACTATTTTTACTGTAAAGTCAGGGAAATTTCTTACTTGAATAATAACATCTGATTACCATATACATTATTCGTTTTTTGAAAGTGGTGCATAATCAGATCATTGATCTTCTAAACTTCATTAATAATCCATCTAAACGTAAGTGAAATTCATCAAATAAAAGTGCTAAAATATTATATAGAGAACAATTTCAATGTAGAAGCATGTGATTGATTGTGTGTGCAAATCAACATTGATTTGCACATTATCGCTGATAAGTTGTACTGCAGCCTATCTAGGCTAATGCTTCCTGCACACTTGCACGTTTTTCATAATTTTACGTCCATAAGTGAAGTTTTCACCCTCCACACACTTACGTGAAGAGGTATCAAAAGCTGAATGTTGATTGGTAGAGTTGTTACTAAGCTCCGCCTATTTGAAACCATTGCCATTAAGAATGCCGTAAGAATAGAACACAAACGTATCCTTACGTTTGTCTCTTAAGTGACACTTAAGCTACTTAAGACGCCATGTTTTTCACTTAACAACGTAAAATTAAGAAAAACGTGCAAGTGTGCAGGAAGCATTATACATTTCGTTTACTTTTGGAAGCTGCATGCCAATAAATGCTGTACATTAAAAAGGGTTGTAGGCCTATAAGCAAGCAGACGCTTCGATAAGCTTAATACAAACAAAATACGCCTGGCAAAAAGAAAAAGAAACCAAATAATAATACCTGGTAGGTTAGAACAACCTACAAATGTTAAAGTAAAATACACTCAAGTTATGGCACAATAGCGAAAGGTGCTAAAATATAATGTAGGCTATGCATAAACAGTAAAACATTTAACTATTCAAGGCAGTTAACTGCCTTGCAATTGCATGTATTTTCTGAAGGAGGGGGGGGGGGAACAATCACACCCCCCTGGATCCGACAAAGGGACTGCTTATTATGCATGGAAAGGTGGCTTGTACACAAACATCGATTAAATTGTTGAGGGGTAAGGCGGGGGGGTGGAATGGGGAGTAAATCGAGTCGGCATTTGGTATTATCTTCAAACGCAAATATCAAAAGAAATTAAATTTTTATCCAGAGTCAACATTTGATATAGAACCCTCTTCAAATACATCTAAATAGACGCTTTTATTTGTACTTCCTTATCACATTATGAGCCGCTTACAGCTTATAATACTCTCTTATCAACTGTAATGTGTTCTCAGCATTCGGCCATGTTTGAAAACGGAAAGCTCGCAACCAGCCAACGAAAGTATGTGCAAACATTGACAAGTTATCCCAGCACAGAAAATATGCCGAGATAGAACACTATGTCAGTCATAAATAAATGTCAGAAACAATATTATTTTTCCCAGGAATCAAGGTGAAAAACAATGTTGTATCAATGTATCAAAAGTTACATCTCAAAAAAGTACAAGCACAGAACTAAAATCGGTATAAAAAAATCAACGTTTAGCAACAGAATATGAAAAAAAAATCACGTTCGATTTTGTATTGACTTTATATAGTTAAATGCATTGCTTTAAAGTGGGCCTGCTAAAGCGTTTGAGATAATGTATATATAGTTTTAGCACTTAACTCAGCGTTCCCATTTGAAAAGTGACTTTTGATACTCCCTGTATAATGAAACGCCAATGATGCACAAATACTTTATAGGCCTAGGCAGAATAAATTATTATTGTCAGATAAGCCTACTGTCAAATTTTTGCGCAACTTCCTTGCATTGCGCTTCATAAACAATTTGAATTGCATGTACTATTAATTTTATTTTATTTGAATTACGTTTATTGTGAATATAGAAGTGGCATCTCGATGGAATTTAAGATTCCACCTTAAATCTTAGTGCTAAAAACATTAAAAAGTATCGTCCCTTCCTTATGAACATAATTTCACTTACCAGGGTACTGTTTATTTTAACTTTAATAAAGCCTACAGCTAAAATATAAAAGCACTAAGGTGACTTCAGAAAAAAAAATGAAAGATGCGTTTCTAAAGTTCCAGATTTTATGGTTATTTTCCCCCACAGGACGCATTAATTAGCAAGCATATGCGAGACCAATAAATTTTTGGTTAATATTATTTTATATCATTGTTTTAAGATTTTAATAGGAAGGCATGCGAGCTGGCGGGAATCGTGAAGGGAAAATCAAACAAGTTGCATTAAAAGTTGATGAAAAGGGGAAGGGGGCGTATAGACCAGGCTTAATGTTTCTCCCTAAGTTCCCCTAAAATTCCCCCTTAAGCCTGCAGGGATGCCGACATCCACACAATGAATGCAATTTTCAGTGTCTCACACATAAACACGAATGCATCTGGCACGTTTTACGATCCTCGCCTAAGGGTTTTTTTGCAGGAAAGGGGGGCAATTAAGCAAAAGATAAAATTCCAAACATTAACAAAGTTCAAAAGAAATAAAAAAGGAAACCTGAAGTGGGGGAGGGGTGCTTTTTCGACTTGCTCGCCCATTATAAAAATAGTTCGGCTTCTGAGACACTCGTAAAAGAAGTTTAATGGGCAAATTCAAGTTTTATAAATCTCCAATTTCTTTTTTCAAAAACAAATTTGGAAGAAAAAATAGCTCCAAAACAATAAAGAAAACTAGACAAAAGCTTCCTCTCATAATTAAAAATACAGTTTTTTTGCTATATTTACCAAATTAGGCATGCTTAGCATGTCTTGGGACTGCATGCCTTGTAGAGGGAACTTTAAAATAAGCAAATGTGGCTTCCCACCCCCCGTGAATCCTTTAGAGCCTAGGAAGAAAACCTGACCCAAACTTTCGTCCTTTCCTGGAATTTTGACAGATAAACCTTGGGTTAGCCAAATAAATAAAATTTGTAGATGGCTGTGATATATGCCTAGGGTTCCTAGATTTTGGAAATGTGCACGAGAACACGATAAGCACTATGGCAAATGCATTTTTCCTAACAAGTGTATAAACCAAATGGAAAATTTATATGCAGGCTACTATATAAACCTTCTCTCCTAAATAGGACCTAGATGGGAATTCCTCAAGAATTCTCAGGTCATACCATGGACATAAGCATCTTATGAAAACTGTCCTCATTTGAAAGGCTCTTATATTTAGTCCTACGAACTCTTGAATAATGTTTTGAACAGATTTCCAATATATACGATCACAAAATTTACCTTTAAATTTACAAAAAGCTGAGATAACAGCATTTTGACGAACGAGTACCTGTATTCAAGCTTGACCAACAAGAAAGGAAAAGATTCGCATATTAATTTACCTGCATAGCTGTCACTCCTAATTCCTCATTAGAAATAGTTCTTAAATGCGTAGCAATAATTTGTGCTTCATCTTGTAAATAAATTCCTCCGATAGTTTCCACATCAGAGCTGCTGAGCATTTGCCCGTTCCTCAGGCCACCTTTAAGAAACCCTTTTTGGTCCTTCAACAGATGAGGATTGTTAAAATAAATAGTACTCGACTGACTCGTCTCCTCGCCGAGCATCTCCAAATCAATAGATGCAATGGAGTTATTAGTCAGTGAGGTTTCTTCCGTAGTTGTGGACACATAAAACTCGCATAAAAACACTAAAATCCACAGCGTTAATATGCTCCTTTGGCCGCAAAGGCCGAGCGCAGCCGCCATTGTCACTGGTGGATCGACGACCCACAAAACGGGATTCCTATTCCCAGCATAAGTTCACAAATGCACACAGAAGCACCACTTACGTATACAGGTACATGTCCTAAGTAGAAACAACATCATAATGATCGTATACTTTACAGCAGCAAAAACACTGCAATATGAAAATATTAAATAGAAAAGGACATTCACTGAAACTAAATTGACGTGAGAGCAACGAAACAACTGACCATCGCCATTTCTAGCACTTAAAAGAAGACTACCGCAACGCCAAACATGAATAGCGGCCATAATAAATGCGAACTACTTATTGGCTAATCTAATAGAGGAGACTAATTTCTCATTGGCCCATTTTTGAGCCTTCCGTTAGAAAGGCGTATAGCTCAGGCCAATTTAATTAGGGTGGGCGGAGTAAACTTTTAAAAATGGCAGCCTACACGAGTTAACCATATGAAACAACGACTTTGATATGAACATTTTATAATTTTGCTATGCTGTACTTATTCAGAAACTACATACGATTAAGTATTAATATAAATGCTAGAATTTCCCGTGTACAACACTTTAATCGCATCAGTTTGAAGAAATTTAAGATGAAACTAGCGCAAGAAAATATTTGTCAGATTTACTCCATAAAACACTTTAGAACGTCTTGTAATACAGGTAATTAGAGTAACCTGTAATAAAACATTAAAAAAAATAAACTGTGTTTCTATACATACCTTTATCATTGTTTATACAGGTCTGTTTATAATAATAAAATTATACTTATTTGCGTTCACTGAACAGGACCTTTAAGGCACGGGGAATTCGAATGGGAAGATCCCAAAAGTGAGGATGAAATGTACGACTTTCTCATTCTCTCTCCCTCATTTGTAAATTTTAAAAGATTCTGTCATGTTAATCTCATTAAAACTAACCTTTTTGACGCAGTCTTAAGTCCCTGATGCGGTCTAAATATCACTAGATATCTGACATCTAATAAAAAGAACTAAAATTATTTTAATTTTAGAGTGAATATTGTATTTATCGATAAAGATGGAACTCGGTATCCAATACGAGGGAAAGTAGGCGACAATGCATTATATTTGGCTCATAGGTATAATATTGAACTCGAAGGTAATTAATACACTAATAAGACATCTGACAATTTTCAGCTTGCAAACATTGATAAATTGAAAAAAATAAATTTCAGGTGCATGTGGAGCTGCTTTGGCTTGCAGCACCTGTCATGTTTACGTGCATGAGGACTATTTTAACAAACTCAAAGAACCAGAAGAAAGGTATTTTTGTACAGAACCAAAGTCAAAATAATAAATTGAGCATATATGGCCAAATTCAAGAATTGCCTTTACTAGAAGGCAGGTCTAGCATTTGACTCAGGGGCTGCTGTCAACTGTACCATGAAATAGATTTTAGAAAATTATTATTCTTTCAGTGAGGAAGACATGTTGGACTTGGCAGTACATCTTAGGGACAACTCCAGATTGGGCTGTCAAATTATTTTAACTAAAGAAATGGAAGGAATGGAGCTAACCTTACCTTCAGCAACAAGGAACTTTTACGTTGATGGGCACGTTCCAAAGCCACATTAGCATGAAAATACTATGTTCATTTTTAATAGATCCTGTACAGAAGTATTAGTTTAATTAATAAAATGCATTAATGATAATGATTTTGCCTTTATTTAGCATGGTTTTTAAAGAAATAATTCAATGAATTTGAAGCATCACAAATCACCACTAATGAGTATTAGGCTATACTATATAAACATAGAAATTCCATACCTTATCAATTGACATGGATAGCTAACTCCTCCAAAAATAAGGATTTGTTTGTAATCGCCTTTGGAAATTGGTAAACCAGTTCTGGAGCGTACTTAAAGGCACGTAAGTCTCCGTAGCATTCGGTACCATCATCGCCTGGGTTTGAGCAAACGATGATGCATAGTTAAAGAAATTTTCCAGCATTTTAGTTGTGAATTCTGTAAACGAGTCAACAGTTGTTGGTGTGGCCACAGTTACTGGAGTATGATTATTAATGGTAGATAAAGGTTCTACAGAAATTCCTATTTGAGCCAGATGAGTCACTTGTTGTTGCATGAATGGATGAGGACTAGTTTCACCTACAAAATACATTTAGTGCATTAAATATTAACATCAATTAGATTAAATTTAAATGTCTCTTTTGCAGGGTTAATACCTTTTTTTAAATTGGAAATTTTAAAAATTGCACTTGGTTTTACGTTGGATATATAACCGAGAAGTTGCCAAGAAGGAGGTGCATTTGGATCGGGCCAACTGAAATAAACTGAATGAGAAAAATGTTAATAAACCTTGACTATAAAAATATTAATGGATGTCGAGACCCCAACTAGGTCTGAAATAATCTGCCATATTTTAAAGATAATGAGCCATTTTCAATGGAAATTCTTATTGACAAATAGCCCATATCCCCAAAAATGGGCGCTATCCAAGATGATATGCCCCACAGAACTGTTTGACCGACCACGACACCGTTGAGCATAACGGTGGCTTGTAATGGATAGGGATCGTCTAAAAAGCAAGGTTAGGTCAAGTTTATAAGGGGAATTTCAGGTATGTTCTTGTGCATATGGGCCACCTTATGCCGTGGGGCATAGTCTTGTAGGCCTATAGAACCCAACCTTTAATAAATCTGACATTATTTCAGGCCAAGATAGGGTGAGACCAGACAACTGGTTGGTGATGCTTAGAAAGTTAGAAATGTACCTAGTCCCCCAACATCTTCAGGGAAAGGTTCCACTCCAGTCATGAATACAACAATATGATTTATGCTGTCAGCATCTGGTATATTGAAGAGAAATTGAGTATGACCTACTCTCTCAAAATCAGTTTGTGCCTAAAGAATTTATAAAGAAAATTATGAATACGTACGTTCAACTGCTGGGGGGGAGGGGGGGAATAGAATTATTAAGGTTAGCATAGACTTATATATTTATCCTACAAAGGAAACTTACCAAACGCCCAGAAACAATTACACCGAACATATTTTTGAAACTAATTTTCACTATAAAAGCCACAATAACTAAATATGGAGAAATAGAGACGAAAAACCTTTAAACTCTGGAAAAACAGACATGGAAAAATTAAAAGTATAGAAATCAGATGACAGAAGCATGTCAAACCACTGAGTAAACATAAAAACATCTAATGGCGCTTTAACTAACAGTGTGTTTTGTATATTTATCCATGATTCATGCAACGGGGTAGCAAGTAGATATTAATTTTCTTCATAACATTAAAACAACTGCGGGTATTTTCTCATAATATATGGCCAACTTTGAATTAGATCCCTTATTTATCAAAGCTCTACGGTTATTGCACTCAAAAGCAAAGGATTCTACTGAACAATTAAAACAATTGTTAGATGATGTCCTGCATAGTCACACATCATCCTCTATTTATGGACAGGATTCAAAAGTTAGTACACGGTTAAACTAGCCTAACTTACTATCTATTAATTAAATAATTTAATATCACTGGTTAATAGTATCAAAACTTTCATTGTATAGAAGTTGCGCCTTGCTTAACTGTGTTAACTGTGTGCCCAATTTATTTGATCAGGATGGCCTATCTTCCTTTAAACATGCCAGCTATGGATCAAAGAAGCTCTCCTCAAAACAGACTATTGAAACCACGCAGCAGTCTTCAAAGAAGTCAAGTAAGGAAGATGATGTTAAAAGAAAAGAAGCAGAAAAGCGCACATTTGATAAGGTATACTCATTTTACTGACCCCCAAAGCTTGCACTTAATTATCCAATACTTTTGATTGCATGTTAACAATTGCATCTTATCCCAAATAGTTGAAGCAAGACTTAGATATACAAGTGCAGGAGGCGAAGAAATCACGTTTGGAGTCACCAAAAATCATTACCAATCGTAGTCCATCTCCAGCAGTCTTAAAAGAGGATGATAGTTCGGATGATAATACTGGTACAAGCGCTACTGACATTGCATTAGAAATGGGTCTGGCTTGTGTCGTTTGTAGGTAAGCAACAATTAATATACCTTTGTAATCTTCCATATTTATATTTAACGAAAGGTTTTCATTGATTTCTGTTTTTAAGATCATTTGATGTTGCCTCTGGAAATACTCTTGTCGAGTGTCAAGATTGTCATAGTCTCTATCATCAGGTCCAATGCTTAGATTTCTTTTATAGTAGAAAACCTAATTGCTTAATTTGCTAAATGCCAGCATAATTTTTTTATAGGAATGTCATAAGCCAATGATCACTGATCAAGATGTTAACGATCCACGATTAGTGTGGTATTGCGCCAAGTGTACGAAAAACATGCGAAAAATGGTACGTTTGAATGTAATTTTCCCGGCAATTTAGCCAACTACGTTGATAATTAACATTTTGTATTAACAGGCGAGTAAAAACCAGAAATCTGGCAAGCCAGTGACCTCGATTTCTGCTAAAGAGACCATCAGTGTCGGGAAAATTATAAAACCAGAATCTGTAGTGGTACCACCAACACCATCTCACATTTTCAAGAGAGCTGAACCAAAGGTAAAACTCCAGAACCAGAAATCTTGCATCACTAGACTAGTGTAATTGTCAGCAGATCCCAAGTGTAAAATCTATAAGCCACTCTTCAATTAAAAATTGGGAAACTATATAAGCTGGACAGAATTGTTTTAACATGGGGACTGGTCAGATGATTTGCCTTTCTTGATAATTAAAATGTAATGGTGGGTATTATCTTTCAGCGAATGGTAATTTGGTATTCTATTTCAAAACAAATGATTTAAACTTTGGTTAAAAAGGATTGTTATAAATTGTTATTAATCAGTCCACAGATAGCTAGCTACTTTTTTTTACAAATCTTAGGCAGTTTGATGGATTGTGTTATTTTTATCAATTCTACAGGTTACTGGAACAACGTCCACAGCACAATCAACAGTTACTGGAAACAAGCCCATTGGACTTGCTGGCTTGGCTGCAAGCCTCAGTGGAAAATCAAACCAAGTTCCAAAGACATCTCAGTCAGGTGCCAGTAAGTCCTCATCAGCAGTGAAAACCTCAACTTCCGGTATCAGCATTGCAAAACCAACCATAACGCAAAGTTCAAGTAGCAGTATAAAATCCAACCAATTTTCAAATTTGTTATCATCTACCAAAATCAGCTCTCAATCTAGTGGTAGTAGTTCTAGTCAGACTGCTACCGGTACATCCACCAGTAGTGTAACAAGTGCCACTAGCACGTTTTTACCTGTTAAATCGTCCTCTGCATCCTCACTCGTTACAACGTCAACTTCGAAGGCATCCTCAACCACTGTGACCGGGAACAACGGATCCTCCTCTGCCAATCTCCTCTCTTCAAAATCTGCTGGTTCAGGCTCTAGCTCCAGCTCCAGCTCCATGATGTCTGCCGATAAAAGATTGCAAATAATGAAGAAAAAAGCAGCAGCAAAGATGCAGGAAAAGAGAAGGCTTTCATCAAAATAGAATTGCTCCAAATTCCATTTATATTAATGTAACCTGTATATTACATTAAACTAATAAACGCCATTTTTTAAATCGGTTAAAACTCTCTGTAATGAAATTTACTTTCATTCTATTTTCCCCTCTGATAAATCTATACAGGTATATATTTTGGTAAAAATCTTTTCTGCCTAAATCATGTCAAAGATTTTCCAAATCTTTTACAAAAAATGAGAGAAAATGGAATTAATTTTGACTGGTACTTTTGAATGCAGAATAACTAGCAAATATACATTTTATTGTTGCTGTCAGTAATCTGACAATATTGCAAGATTGCTGACATCAACACACCAATAACCCTGAAAAACAACTGAATTTCAGTGAGTCAAATACTCCCCTTTTTTTAAAAACAATTCTTTTGCTTGAGTTTTACTCTTTTTTTGCATCTTGTCAAAGTTTCTCCTAAAAGGAAAGTCCCATCCTGTAGCAAGTAATATTTAAATTATACACACTTACTAGATATGAATTCCGGTGACAAAAATATTGCAGCAGATTTTCCATATTGAAGATATTACGACGTTTGCCAAATACATGTTCGGCAACATTTTCCCATAGATTTTAGCAGGCACTCAAAGTTAGTGGCGCCCGCTATGAAATGCATGTGTACGTGTTACAAGAGAGCTGATGCCTTTAATCCAGTAGAGTGCGCTACATACTGACCGTAAAATGGCGGCTACTTGGGCTTTGCATTTTCAACCAAATCCACATATTCAGGACATTTGTATTGATTGGCTGGTTCACATTAAATTGTAATTTCCATGCCTTTCTAATGTTTTTATTCTCTGCTTCCTACAACCACCTTCTTTCAAAGTGGGACTTTCTCTTTAAAACTTAAAGGGACAGTCCCACTTTGAATCAAGTTGGTTTTAGGAATAAGTCTAAAGAGCATGAAAAATTAGGATAGGCATGGAAATTGCAATTTGATTTGAGCCAATTTTGTCCATTTTGTCCTGAATACGTGGATTTGGATGAAAATAGAAAATGCAAATTGGCACCATTTCACTGACACTGTGTAGCGCCCTCTACTGGATAAAAGGCAGCATCTCTCATGGAACACACAAGACATACACGTCCTAGAGGGCGCCACCAAATGGCACTGCTTGCTTAAAGCTATGGAAATATGGCACCTAACTTGTATTTTGCAAACGTCGTAATTTCTTCAATATGGAAACTTTGCTGCAATAATTATTACTATCACAGCCAATTCATATCTAGTAAGTGGGACTTTCCATTTCATTTTATGTAACCATGCTTGATTTCTCAAAATCTTAACTGATGCACTGCATGTGCCCTCGTAAAAAGTAGTAAATAAAAGATAATTTAAAATTATATCGTAAATGGTTAATTTTCCTTAGACACGATCTGAAAACTATTTTCCCAACACATGAATGAGAAAACAAAAGTTGGAACTGTTAAAGAGTAAAAAGACCCATAAAATAGCTATTGCGATAGAAAGCCAATTTAATTAGGGACAGAAATGAATGACATGTTTGAATAAGTGATGATACCAAGTACAAATACTTGGAACAATTTCAATAAAAAAAAATGAACAAATATCAGAGATTAAAGCCCCAAAACATAAATGCCAGACAGTTTAAACATCAAATACATTTCACTAGTTATAAAAAGACTGGTACATCAATGGCCGACGATTATACGGAACAGAAATTAAACTAAGGAAGAATGTTGATTGGCACTTCACGTCTAACGTTTATGTTTTGAGGTGGATGGGGAACAGCACATTCTAACATATAACAAAGACACGATTTAAGAAACAAATTATATAAACCTCTGGTTTATCCCCAATTGTGATGTGTTAAACGGTTTGTATGAAGTCTTGCATTCTGGCATCATCTCGAGGAGTAATTAGGCAAGTCTTCATTGTGCATTTTGTATAATTTTGCCATCAACATCAAAAGCGGCAAATTCAATCATGGCAAAGCTAAACGAAACAGAAAAGCAAACATTGGCCCTACTGACACTTCACTACTACCATGCTACTATTATAAAACTAGTTAAAACATAAGCAGGCACACACACACACACACACACACGCACAATTAGGGAAATGGGTGAATAATTGCAACAATTGAGGACAAAATGCAGATTAATCAAAATTATTTGTAATATGAATTATGCCTTATGGAAATTGTTATCTACCATCTGGAAGGATCTGCCTAGTTGTTCCATAGGCAGTCATGCCAGCTTGTGAGGCTCCCTTATTGGTCCCATATTGCAGTCCGATGATTCTCTGGCTCTCCATCAGCTGATCCTGACTGAACAGTCGCTTGTTTTCGTCGGCGACTTTCACTCCTAACTGAGGACCTTGAAATCCCTTTTTCTGGGCCTACATTTGAAGTACACGATTATTGTAAAAGAGTATTTTATATATTCTAGAACTGCTTGATTTGGTGAAAGATGTGAGATTGCTAGTGTTTCCCGCCTGTTTTGGCGCCAGTTTCCCGTGTTTGGATGAGTAATTAGTGCCATGTCATGATAATTATGTTTTTGGTATGCTAATTGTGATCACGTGATGGGAAGAAATTCCTGTCTAATGACGTGGCGGCGCCATCTTGAATGGATGAGAAGGAAATTTTGGAGGCAGTCAGGAGTTGGGATCAGTACTGATCAGTGCAGATGAGAAAGGGATGATTGTGATTTTAATTAAGTGAGTTATTGTTATTAGTTTAGAGTTTATATATTGTTGTATGGATGCAGTGGAATAAATGTGATATTTATTGGCGAGATAAGTGGTGATGCTTCGAATTTCATGGGTGCTTTTGGGGGAAGAAAAGGCCAAACAGTGATCGGCAGGGAAAATTCCCTTCTACAACTGAGCTATCTCTTACAAAGAAAAGGATATTTTAATATGGAACTGCTTTAATTTATACCCACTCCCATTTTGTACAGTATTTTTTACAAAAAAACATTATTTAAATAAGTTGCAACTAACCAGTCCTCCTAAAGCAAACAGGCAATCGACAACCTGAAAAATAATGGAAAGAGAGTTTAAAAAAAGGATTTATCACATGATTCGATAGTAAATGCATGAGTAGGCCTTACAAAGTTTTAAGCCTAACCTATATATAACTTATCAAAATGAATTACTCAAAATGTCATAGAGATGCAGTGGATGACAAGACTACAGGGAAGCTCTCACCCATGTCATGTTACTCCATACATTATCTACAAGTTATCTATAGGTTATTTTGAAACATTTTTAGGTATTAAATCAAGGGCTATCAAATCATGTGCTATTTGCCAAGACAACTACATTTGGTGCTGATACATCGTAAATTTTATGACGAACCCCCTCTTGATTTGGAATTACGTAAAAGTCCCCGATCTTTTATTTACAGCAACCATGGCACAGATATTTAATTAAAAGAGGACATTTTGACCCTCATTTTCAAAAATAAGTTTTAATTTCTTGGAAAAATGTTATTTAATGTGGAGAGGCCAGGGACAATAATGAAGTTTAAGTTCATAAAAGCCAACATTTGCATTCGAGTATAACATTAGACAAGAAATGGTTTATAATTCCGGTGGGAGTCAAGAGAATGCAGCATATTACGCATTAGAAAGGTCCACCCACTAACCAATATTATCACTTGACTCCTAATTTCCTCATTAAATATGTGACTCCCTTAACAATGCCCGTACTTCTTTTGACAATGCAGCTATTAAATGACAACTAGTAAACAACATTCAAGACAGATTTCGGTATTTGTGCAACTCCTATATTGTCTCGGCCAGTCCATCCACGCTCGCGAGTAACCTGTTCTCGTTCAGCATTTTACACCTCAAGAAAATACTTCCATTGAAATGCTTTATATTTTCTCTCCGCCCGCACAGAAAGTGGGATGCTATTAAAGCAATGCACGAGAAACCAGAATAATTATTACAGGGCACCCCCATGAAGGAGATCTGGAATGACCACTTTATTGAAGGGAGGCGGCCGACAACCTTCAAAACATTAATACGCTTACCATGTACAGATTTTTGTGTTCGTAGAGATCATTAACTTGGAAAAGATCTTGAGATTTCAGACCATACGCTTCGCAGCCTTTGAGAAACATTTCCACATTTTCTCTCTAAAAAGTACAATACACAAAAGAGTAATTGTTATATGAATGTATATACCGTACACATTTTCTTACTGATGTTTGAGGCTAAAACGTGTAAAGTTTTGACCTTCCGGCATAAGAACCACTTAAATTGGCATTAAAGCATTTCCCTAATTTTAATTTGCTGATGATAAATCTCCTATTGATGACAGCCATGCATTTCCTGGGATTTAAATCAGCGTAGAAAACACTTTAATGAGGGTAAATTCTGTGATAAATTGCTTTTGCACTGTGGGGGCATTTACAAATTATGTTAACGATCGGTTTTTAAAACTACATTTTATTATTTTTCAAAAAACTTATCTCATTCATGTAACACAGCAAATATTACAAAACCTTTTTTTGAAACAGATTTTTGTCATAAAAGTGGGCACTTGCATAGTGAGTGACTCATTTATGAAGCAGGTTTCTTGTTCTCAATTTTAGAAACCTTTTCCACAATATAACAGCACAAATGCACAAGCCTAATTGTCTCTACTAGTCTTCACCTAAGTAACGGAGAGCCAAATTACGATTGGACATGCAAAGGTACATACATATAGGCTATATGCATATCCTACATGTCCATTTAAGGTAGACCGACAGTGTGTATATGGAGGTCAAATACTTACAATTTCAAAATGCCGCATCACACAATTAAGTTTTATGTTAATAGGTCTTGTGAAAGTTGTGATGACCAAGTTAAAAAAGAAACCTGTTGGTATTGTTTTGCTACTTTAAATATGTAATTTCGGCACAATGATTAATAGGCTAGGTAGCTAGCATCTATGTAACAACCAGTTTCAGAACGGATAGTTAAAAAAAAAAATAACACTAAGATTACATTTTATACATATAGGCCTACATGTATATAGAGTATAAATTTATTGCTCATTACAGCATGGTCACGTCTAACTATAAATTATCACACACATATTTTACACTCCATTTTGCTTTTTCTTTTTTAGATTTGACTTTATTGTGTAGGTGTTTGTTCAAAAACTTTTCTTTAAATTAGTTTCAAAACAAGTACGGGTTTCTATACTTGTTAAAATATAATGACACACCATCAGTACATTTAAACTTGAACAAACTACTCACTAAAGATTTAAAACACAAAAAAACTTTACCTGTTTAAAGGGAGCTTTCATTGTGTTAACTCTTTTTATCAATCCAGGTTCAAGCGCATTTATTAATCTGGAAAAAAATAGTACTAATTACAAGACATCGAGAGCATTTATTATTGATTTAAAACTATATAATCATTTAAGTTCCTATGTAGGCCTACACCATGAACTTCTATAATCCTATGATGTTTTGAAATTTTCAAATAGAGCGTCAAGTTTCAAAAAATATTCAATTCGGCCTAATTACTAATTTTAAAATCACTGAAGAAATTGAATTTCATTATTTAGTATTGTTGCAAACGTTACTTGTGAATAGTCCACCTCCCCTCCCTATCGCAATGCGTGCTGGAGCCCTCCCCAAGTACAAAATTTAATTTATGGACGACCCTCATAAGTAAAAATGCACTTACTGGCATAGTGCAACTCCATCTTTCAAAACATATGCAACATCTAATTGATCCCGAAACCCTTCGTCCGGTTTTGGCGGTTCCAATGGATGTTCCAACATAGTTTCGATCCACCTAAGAGCCTGCATTGCACGATCCATACTAAACTTTGCTTGTGCCTGAAAAGACAAATAATAGGTTTCATTAGCCACAATAATATACCAATGGACATGTATAATACAGGATTTATCTACAAACTTACAATTTCTTACAAATCCTTTTATTTTATTTAAATCAAAAACTTCAGTAATTATTTCTGGTAAACTCACGTAGAGCTCAACCAACATACTTATTTAAATCTGACAGCTGCAGATATTGAATTAATATAACCCCTTTTAGAAGTAATTATAACATTTATAATAAGGAACTATAGCTTATCATAACTTGTACTAGCGTACATGTATAACTCTTGAATCTAGATTATATCATTAATTAAGTAAATAAAAGATAAATGCACATACCAAGCTATTAGAATAAACAACATACATAAATTTATTACAGCATGCTGTGGGTTATGTGTGGGAGGATTAGGATGCAGGAACTAGGCTTAAAGCAAGTTCCCTTCCACTCATTCTTAGCCCAATAAACTTGAAAATACTACATGTATGCATGCCTGATAAGGGCTAAAATTATTTTTACGAAACAGAGCTAGATAGATCAACGAGATATTGGTGCTTTTGCTTGTAAGCAAAACGTAACATTCTATAAGACAATGGAATAATCGTCCTAAATTAGATAACCCCTCTACCAAATAACATAAGCTACATTTAGATCGTAGGGTACTGACTTGTGAGTTGAATTGAGATGCCCTTGGTATAGCAATTCAAATGACATATGAACACAACTGGTAGGCCTAGATGGTATCATAACCGATTTTAATAAAAATGTTTTATTTGATAAATACTGACGTCTAGACGGTCTAATTCATAATTATGGGAATCGAATTTTATGAAAACATATTTATTGATGGATCACATATTGTTGAACTGGAACATGAACATAATTTCAATTGAATTCAAATAATTTTTTTCGAAAATTACAGGCATATTTTCTTAATTTAAATTAAAATTAACATTATTCTGAACAAATCATTAATTTTTGGATTTTGATAAAATCGGATTTTCAATATTTTGAATTTTGATGCAGATGTTTATTTGTGATTGCCCACATTCTGTCACAAAAAGTTTGCGGGCGACATAAATCTACATTTTCTTGAGCACCAACAAAATTATTTTCCTATTGAGCAGTCAGGCATGATTAGCTCATATAAGTTAGCATTTTCCCCTTAGCTTTGTTCTTTCACTCTCTTGTAGTAGGCCTAACTAAATTAACCTTGAGTGTGCAAATACTTTGCTTTTCTCTACTGTTAAAAATGTTATTCAGTTGCTTTCAGGACGTTTACCTGTTGATGTGGGCAAACAGCACCACCTCTGATCGACTAACCGATCGAGCACTGAATAACAATATGATAAACCGTCCGAGCCAAATATTTTACATAAATAAATGCTGAAAAATCTGACAATAGAAAAATGTCTACAAACATTAATGTAAACTTTATGCACATGTCTTAAACACGGATCGCAACCCTTTCGGGCATGGGAGGTCGATGTAAATTTAAATTGGGGGGCTAATAATGAAATATTACTTTATAACTAGAAAATTGAACCTATTTATTATTCCCTCCCCCATCCCCATCCCCCCAAGTCCATAGCACCGACCGCCCATGCTTTCGGGCAGTTTTGGCACATAGGCCTATCCATACCACTAGGGGCAACCTGTTATACCCTCGACTATATGCCTCAACCAGAACCAGAACCAGAACCGGCTACAGTGTGTCAGCAAGGAGGCAATTCCTGTCAAGGGCACTCCATATAGGCTGATCCATAAACTCGGTTACAAAGATAAAAGCCACAGCCATAAAATACAGAAATCAGATAAAAGCTTTCCCTTGGAGTCCCACTCAACCATGCCCTCACTCACTGCATGCCCACTGACAGAAAACACAAGCAAAAAAAAATCCATAAATTTAGGCGACAGGCGTGGTGGCTGCCATTAGAGCTCTGCATTTAAATGGGGCAAAACGAACCCCACTATAATTTCAGCCACGCATACAAATGTTATTATACGACCGTATGTACCGAATAAAAAAAAAACCAAAATCCTGGAATACACCCCACAGCTTGTGAATCTGAAATAACTACCGGTAACAAAAAATCATAAGGACTCTTTTTTAATAATTTATTCAAGCTTTCTAATTTAATTTAAAATGTAGGCACACATGTACAAGCAGTCCCCTAAGCAGTGATTTAAAGTACATGTAAGGAAAGTTTTAAAAAGAAAAATAATACAGGTGGTCTACGATGGAGTACCAGTAACCTTTCACGAGCCTCATCGGATAGCGACTTTTTTCTGTGAAATTCAAGGGAAAGTCTCACTTCATTACAAGTTATTTTGAAATGAAAGAACACAAAACCGTGATACGCCTATGAGAAAATAAATTCAAATGTTAATCAGACTAACCAATAGCTGAAATGCAAATAATAGCATCTATATTGGTGGTGAATGGCGAACAATAATGTAGAAATGCTTTTTTTGTCATCCCTTCAGCGCCACCTGTGAGTAAATCACGTTACTTTCAGCAATGAAAGTTTCGTTATTGGCTTCACTTCATTTCATTGGGATAGTCATTTAGTGTATTTATGGATTTGTGCAATTGAAATGTGGTAATTCATGCATAACACTTATCGAGGTGACAGGCCAGGACCATTTTTAGAAAATAAAGTGAAATATTCAACTATCACATTGAAAAAAAAACCTGAATGAGGATCATGGAAATAATATTTTTTGAGGACCATCGACCAAACTAACATTCTGACATACAAAATTAATTGACATATCCTGAAATGGTGGCCTTAGCCTACTAACATTCAGACCGCTAGAGCGGCAAATGACAAATCTGCCGACATTTAAATGTATAGGCCTATGTCTGCTTTCAGTTAACTGCAAATAGCACCTAATCAAGGTCTGGAACCAGCTATATTTTCTTAATGGTGCATTTTGTAACAATTTTAATTTCAAAATCTCATAGCAACTTTTTTGTGTTCGTTCTTTTAAAAATCACAATTGATAAAGGAGAGACATTTCATTACTGTACATAGAAAAAATTCATTAGCCAATTTCTTTTAATTAAACGAAATATTCATTTTCATCCACCACTATTTTATGGTGATGCTTTGAAAATTACAAATTCCTCTCCGATTCTAGGACTTGAATATATTTTAGTTTCAAATAGGCATATAATATTCCGTTGTCTAATCCGTAATCCAACATTTACAGAGTAGGCTACATCACACTTCATAGAAAATGCAGAAAATGGTTTATAGGTTATGTTAATCGATTAGCACAAGTGCATTGCCCTCACAAATGGAACAATTGGAGAATTTGCATACTGTCCATGGTGCACTATCAAATACCTCAAAACAAAGCAGAAGTTACACAGTATATAGGCCTACAATGTACCTGTTTTTTGATGCGCACCAAGCCATGCCATGCCCATTTCCAGCACGCCATAATTATGAATGTGTATATTGCCCTCACAATGTATATAATCAAATAGTGTAACATTGTTCCTTATTCTTATTGAAATTCAACCAATGGAACGCCATGTGCATTTAAAAATTGTACTAAAGAATTTGTCAGATCACGCCGAGATTTCATTAAATCTCGACAGTATAGTTTTACACAAAAAGCACATTTATATCAGTGTCATGAAAGAGAACTAGGCTATTCAACAGCTGACAAAATAAAAATGCACAAAAAAGTTTTAGAATAATAATCATTTGTTTGTGGTTCAGTAAATTGATACGGTCATGTCAAAAATGCATTTTAGTACCGTATAGACATGTCGGATGTTCGGAATAGATATAGGCCTAGGACAAATAAAAATGGGGAATATTCATACACTTTATGCAAGCAAATGCAGATCACATAAAAAAAAGGATCGAACCTTAAACCCTGTTCAAAAAAAGAAAGAACTGGAGTCTGGAGAATTCAATTTGAATAAATCTGATCTTTCCAGCAATCTGCATGGTTGCTCTTTAGTTCCTTATCCAGTTTTCTTTTGAGTTGGACAAAGTTAAGAATCTATAAGGCCAAATAGTTTTTTATAACATTTGCCAACATAAAATTATAAAGGCATATAGGCCTATGTATAGGTAAATGGTCAAATATGATGGCCCGGTTGGTTTGCTGAAAGATCACATCACCAATGTGCTTTCAATTGTTTTAATTACGTCACATTAACTTATTAAATAAAATAAAAAAAATTATGCTCCAGAATTTTGTATGCATCATGACAATACCTGAAATGTCATTCCCTCACCATGTCTCAAGTGGAATTATGCAAGTTCTCATCCTTATTATAATAAAAATGTAGTCATTAAATTATGAAATAAATGGCTAGAATTTATTATTCATCTCCAAATAGGTTCAGCTTTGTACAGTTAGTGTTTATGCACTTAGAATTTTTAGTAGGTTGTCCCTCAACAAATGGGTCATTCCCTCACCATACTAATTGTTACCAGATGGGGCAGGTTTACAGGGCCTCAACTTCCTAAAGGCTGTAATATCCCAGAATGCAATGCCATAAGCAAGCAGTTCTTATTATCATTTGATACCATCTGATATTTATTTTCCATAATTACCACATATATATGCACACTGCTTTAACTTGTAAAGTATTTTAATGTGCCATCATTCCCTCCTGAACTGCAACTACCTGCATAACTTAAATATTAAAATTAATATCATGCTTGTTTTGAACAACATAGGCCTATACAGGTACTGGGGTACATGATTACACCAAATTCATATTTCAATGAAACGAGTTTTCAATGGATTGGAAGCCATGGATCTATATAGCCTATTGTTTACTTTCATCATTCCCTCATTTTGATAATTAAAATAAATGCGTTAATTAAATATAGGCTATTGTTATCCATCTCTGCTCGCATTTTTCTGATGTTCCAAATCAGAATGGCATTTAGAAAACAAATAAAAAGTTAATGTTTTTTTTACTTCATTTTATTTAATTTGTATTTTCTAAAATTGTCCCCTTTTTGGAGAATGACCCGCGTATTGAAAACTAAAAAAATGCAAATGGGTCATAAAAACTAAAAAGTAAGTGAGATGGGTCATTTTTTTACTCAAGCTGAACTAACATACATTATATGAATAAGGTATGAATGATTTATATATATAAATATTAAAAAAAACTTAAAATTCAAGGAAAGATCACCAGTAAATCATGCATGCGTTACCACGCCTGTTGTCAAAGCATGTAGTTTCCTGATAAACAGACGAGGAAGCTATCCCAGGCTACGAAGAAGTACTACGAAATTGAATATTTTTAACGTTAACCTAGTTAGGCAACTTATCCATCCCAGCTCCCTATAGTTAATCCCCAGTAAACAAACCTTTGGCCATGTGCATCACCAGATAATTTAACCATTTCCTAAGTGCCCTACCCATTCCAGATAACTGCATACATGCATGCCTACAATCTACAGGCAATTTATAGACATCTGTATCTATAGGCCTACAAAATAATGCATTTTCATTGCCAACGTAAGTTTTGCCCGTAAACAGGAAAACCTTGCTAGGCCTATGGAAATTTAAGGCTCACTATCAATATGGTTTGGATTAAGATCAGATTTTAAAATTTGTTTAAAGATTTTATGGTCTTTTAAACAATATATGGATGAGTAAGTGAACTTTGTCTGGCATCACCAATTAAAAATATATTAACCACGTACTGTCAGATGGAACAAGACCTATGTTAAATATTGTTAAGAAAGACTAACATGCGTGGTATAGCTAGGCCCGTATATTAAAGACATTCGTTTAATTACTAATCACTTATACACTATTCATTCAATCACAAAGTCGCTAAAATCTAAACTCAAAACATTAATGTGAACGCGCCTTACAATTATTCCATAAATGTATTCATTCATGAAAGTCTATGTCCAAGTAAAAATGCCAACAACGTAGTACATCCATTCAAAAATAAATGAAAAATAGGCCCATTTTTAAATAGGCCTATAATAAAAAGGTAGCCAGAAAATGCAGCCATTCTGTTATTTGGCGGTGACATTTATCAAGACTGCCTTTTACTCTTTCCACATACTTATGGAATTTCCCTTCGGTTAAAAATGGCCTTGGCCACAAGCTTTGACTTTGCCCAGAGACTTTGGAAAAGTTTCTTTACTATGAAAAGCAAACTGTTAACGCAATACTTGTACAGGGGTTCATGTCAAGATTACGATAATAAGGCATAACCGGACTCTTTCTTATTAAAGCTTAACCCTATCACGGTGTATAATATTACACATCAAAAGAAGCAGTATTGAGAACTTTCGACATTAGTTCAAACTTTCCCTCGGTCCTGGTCGACATTCCATTTGAATCCTTTCCTTTTCAAACATAAATTCATCGTTATTTCCAGCCGTTTCTGGTTTTCCTATCACTTTATAGTACACAGATAAGATTGAGATAAATGCAGGTACCTATTAGAAAGTAAAGCGTAATAAATAGGCCTACAGTTACGTTCCGAGCCGGTGCTAATCTCAGTGAACCGTATGATTGCTGCATTTCACGGTCATTAAGAAAATAACTTCTTTCTTACCTTTAATTGGCATTCCCGGCTAAGTCCGTAAGAAGGTCCATGATAGGCCATTTTTGAACCTTTTTTAAAACAAAATAAACGTTATAAATCCCACGATTCAGATGCCAGAGAATGGCAAAAGAAACAACACAAATTCCAAAAAATCGACTTCACTTCGACAACACGAAATAAAAAAGCAACAAGTGGCAGAGGAGGACTGCAGCGCCAACCTCCGCAAAAATTTAAACTAAAACAACTTTTTACCAAAGGAAAACATTGCGTCATCAAATGAATGACGTCATATTAAACTATCCTAATATGGGCAATGATGTCAGCTCGTTTTATTTGTTACATATTTTTGAATAAATATGTAAACTATGATAAAGTGACCTGAAAAAGTGAGAGCACACCCAGCTTTAATTAGTAGCTGGAGTTTTGCAATACAGTAATTTCAGAATTTCAACATAACGTATTTCTGAATTAAGTTTTATACTACAAAAATATTTAACTTTGAATGCATGCATTTTAATTAGATGTATTTACACCCCTTTATCACTATTCGACAATAAAAATGCCTAAGCCTATAACTTGAGCATATATTTTGTTGCAGAAATGTGCACTTTTGTTCTATAAAAACTAGAAATGCAGAAACGTTTCTGTAAAAGATTTTGGGAAACTGCAGGAAAAAATGACATTACCTTTACAAATTTTGCTATTTATTTCATAAACTTTTGAAAATTGATGTTGTCTTCAGCTACATATTTAATGCAGCTGAAAACCTGTCAATTCGAATTTTGCAAGGACTTAATATATTTAGATGTTATATAAATGTTTAATATTTGATCAAAATAGGCTAGCCAAAATAAGTTCTTTGATAAAAAATAATAATTTATCAATATAATTTTAAATTGGATTGGATTAGTTCTGAGTGTTTAAAAATTGGAAGAGAAGTGTGATAGTAAAGTTGAAGATCATAATTATGATAGCTTCAGCATTCTCGAGGCCTGATGATCGAGAGCCACGGTCAATATTTAAAAAAAAATTATTGCTTGCCATTATTACTTTTTAAAATTTTCTCTTTGATCCACTTAACAAGTTTCCAAAGATCAATAAAAAACGTTACACAAGTTTAATAGGTCACGGTTTCATGTAATATGGCTTGTGTTATATGTACTGTAGTTAATTAAGGACACAGAAAAGGTGATAAGCCTAAAACTAATGTCACTATGAAGAAAGTTTCTATGTTTTACATCATTTGTTCAAACTTGGTCCAAGGTTCAAGTACATGAAGGTCGAATTTCTAAATTTCAATTAATTAAACGCCAATAACAGTTTCTAAAACCTCATAACCCATTTTTGAATTTGGCATATTGAGTGAGCTGACACACCTATATTTAGAGAAGAGTCTGTGCACCATACTTCTCACCCAAACAGGATGGTGGGAAATAAATCTAGGCCTATAAAGAGAAGTTTAAAGGGACAGTCCCACTTTGAAAAGAGCTGATTTTCGGAAAAAGAGCAAGAAAATTAGGATATAGGCATGGAAATTGCAATTAGATTTGAGCCTACCGATCATAAGATAAAATGTCCCGAATACGTGGATTCAGATGAAAATATTAAGCCCAAATAGGCCCCGTTTTACTGACAGTATGTAGCGCCCCCTACTAAATAAAAGTCATCAGCTATCATGGAACACATAGACATGCACGTACTAGAGGGCGCCACCAAATGGCACTGCTTGCTGAAATCTATGGAAAAATGTATTATTTTAAAATTACTTGTTACAAAGTGGGACTTTCCCTTTAAAAATTAATGGACATATCAGTATGTAAAATTTCTATGGAGTTCAAGTTACCTATCAGTGTGTTCATTTTACACAAATATGTTTGTTATATACAGCAAAGGTGCACTGACTGATTGCTCTGATTTTTCACATTCTGACAATGGCAAACATTGGTTAAGAAAAGAAAATGTAACAATTGATGTGAAGTTGTTAGTAGACAGTTAAATAAAAAGTTGCTTATATTCATTCATACACATATGGCCAGTATAGAAATAAAGACATTTTAAATTATTATTTCTGTCATGAAATTGCCACATTATCAAAATTTCATTTTGGTTGTAGCAAAATCCACATTTCAAGAAAACCAGCACACTCACTGAAAAAGTGATGTAATGTAATTTTGGGCAAATATTTAATGTTTTAAAACTCCACGCACAAATTACAAATTAAAAGAGCCAGATATAGTTATATATTTCAATTGGATGTAATAATAATTATGTAGTAGTGTATATTATGATATCATAGTTGCATTTATAATTGGTGTGGATTAAATACAGACTAATAGATTATTACAATAATACCAGCAATGTAATTTACCATTGAATTAACCAAATGTTTCAAAGAGAAACTATTAAAACTTTAAAAAAAAATGTTCTGTATAATTGCACAATTGCACTTTCACAGTGAAGTTAGGATTCACTATCATTTAAATGTATAATAAGAGTGGATATTTAAGAATAACTAAGCACATATATCAATATCGGCATTAGTAAGCCATTGAAAATGCAACATTTCAGACACACTTGCAAATTTAAAACAGTAAAACAAACGAAAAATTATTATGGAATTTGACTTTCTTAAATTTTTGCTACAAATGAGTACGACTAACGTATTAAAATGAGGATGTAAAGTGGACATTAAGTCACAATAAGTGTAAGGCCCCTATTACCATAATCTGGATTTTAAGAAATGTGAAGCAACATAATTGTTTTCTAACAAATGAATATCGTCTCCTAGTCACTAAAATTCAAAGGGATGGACGGATATAAAATAAATTAATAGGTCTAATTTAAATCTAAAGCTTCCTTCTCCTACTTAAGAATACTCCATTTTTTTAACTTGGTCTCAGACATATAGTTCAAATATCTGCATTAAATGGAAAATACTACAACTGACTTCACATTATATAAGCATTATGAAAACTGTGCAGGCTAAAATACTATAAACTTAACTCTTTGTACTGTGTTTTGGAAACTTCCAAAAATAAGAAAAATAAATATTAGGTAAGTTTAGAAAGAGGAAAGAGCTTTTTTTCAACATAATTTGAAGCTTGTACATTTCCAATTCCTTTGTCTTCTCTAAACCATAATATTAAAAAGGCTTTTTGTTATATTGTGGCTCAAAATTATGCATTTCCAAATACTAAGGCAAATCAAGTGATGGGATCCAGTCAAAATTTGCAGTACGAAGAAAATCTAATTAAACGGCCATTTTGGCATCGAAACGTATTACGAAGCACAGCCAATTATGTATAATCACTCAATATGTAACATTCATGAAATATATGTTCAAAGATTACATGTAATTTTCAAGAATAGTATATAGAAATATGGATGGCATTATGTTATACAAATTTTCAAACAACAAGACGTTTTGCCACACCTAATACCACTGTCATAGATTATAAGTACTTGTGATACACATACATGTACTTACATAGTTGGTACCAAACAAATCCCACAAATTACAAACAGTTTAGATGCAAATATAATGAAGATACAGCATATAAAATAGGTTGAACATTGAGTTACATTAGCGTGTTATTTAAATTTTAGTGTGTGTATATATACATGTAAAAACATGAACCATTCTTGTTAAATTGGTGGCACAGGATTAAAAAACAAAAAACAAAAAAAATAATTAACCAGAATAAAATCTTTCACTTAAAAAAAATAATTTTAAAATAATAAAAGTAATCTTGTTACGATTTACAATTAGTGTATGCCAAGGTATTATGTAAAAAATAATAATAGCGGGGCATAAATCATATATTGTTTTCATTTTTAAATTAAAAATGCCCCGTATGTATTAGAAGAAAAGGGAAATGTGTAAATTGCAATGACAAACAGCATAGGCAAATTAATAATTATCCAAACCAAAATGAAGAAAGTATTGTTTTTGGACTTAGTTAAAGTAACCATGTTTGCTACAACACTTGTTACCATTTTGTAAAGCTGGTAAAGATAATGAAAGTAATGTTCAATGGGGTGAATCAAAGGCATTAATAGGACAGAATGACACCAAAGAGTAAGAGTCACATTGCACAGAAATTGCTAACAAGAACAACAAATTGAGTATCAAACTACAAGGCACAAATATTATAGAATATGTGGTTAGTGAATACAACATCTAGTGTTTATGTGGTATATAAAGTTGGAGTACCAGCATGGCAAAAGGAGTAGAAAGTAGCACCTGACAAATGCTGAAATAATAATAACAAAGCCAAGTCTATCAAGGATAAGCAACCCTTACACACACGCACACACAAACACACCAGGAATGCGAGGAAATAATATCTTACGTGGATTTCTGTATAGTTTTCCCAACACTATAAATTTGAATGAATTAACCTATGAACAGCCAGTCATACTAGCAGTATAATCGAGTCAATCTTATTAGTTTGCTTATTGGCAACATAATTACAATAATTATTAAGTATAATCATGGGAATTGCAATTTCACAAAACCATTTCCTGCAAGCAATTCAAACTAGAACTCAAAATTAACTGATGGATTCTGAAATTTTGATATACCTGTATAGACATAGGTTTGATAATGCCTATCCCATATAAGCATTTTAGTATGGAAATGATCCTAACATATAGCCAGATCAACTCAGATCTAATTGAACTAAATAAAATTAGTAGATTCAGTTCAAAATAGTACAGGGTGCCAATACTTATTCGAAGAAATGCAAAGCATATAGCCAGAGGATGCATAGGACTCAAACTTGTTGGAAGAGACTATAATGCCACAAAGGTGCACATGTCGAAATAACATGATTAAGCGCAAATCGAACGTTTAATAACAAAAACTGAGTTACTAGCTCTTTCAATTACAACAAACCGCATGCCGATTACTTGTTATTTTATAAGCTTTTTTTAATCCTACCAATAATTATCGTTTACCCTGAACATCAAACCAGCCCTATGAATCTTATGTTATGCATGTGAATGGTCATAATTCAAAACAACTGATCTAAAATTGACTGGATTAGGCCAGATATATTAATCAGATTAGATCTGAACCCGATATCAATGGATATGGTTTTATTTGGCTCCAGATCAGGATCACTTCCATAAGGGTCTAAGTCTAAAATTGCAGCATCGGTGCATATGGGATTATTTTAAATGTGGTAAATGCATTGTAGAAGTCGAGATACGGGTGTAGGGTAAATAAAAATATAATTTATGCAAATAAAATTAAAAATTAAATATTTAAAAAAATAATAAATTCTCTTTTTCTTGCTAATTCTACTCAGTTTAAACCCACTGAAACAACATGATGGTTGCGAATTCTTTCAACTATTATGGCTTAAATAATAATTTCCCTTTGGAAATTACCAAATCTTCAAAAACCAATTCCACTAACGTGCGTTACAGCAAATACGAAGGGACGAGGATAAAGAAAACTCAATTTCACCTCATGATTTTACCATTAGAAATTCACAACTATAATAAAATAAGGCAACCAAAGCTCAACTGTTTTCAGGTGAAGATTAAGGCCAAGACCAATTAGGCACCACAACGTATGCAAATTATATTTATTATTATTAAGAATCGTTATTTTTTTTAAATATATTATATGTGTAAAATTTAGAGAGCCTCGTAAATATACTTTCAATATATATATATACACAACAGATTTTATGGGAAGGGCCAGTGCATTGGCAGTTAGCAACACACACCTGAAGCAAAGGCCAGTGGCGAATGCATGTAAAATTGGAGGAAATGCACTGGGTAGGACAATGATTTCCTTAAAGAAATCAAAAGAAACTAAATGTGCCTTTTCTTGCGGTATGACTCTGCATAATGCCCGCCTACACCTTGTGAATGCTGGCTGACGTAACATCCCTCTGGACTGGCTTCGGGTGTCGGGAGAAGGACGTGAAGCTTGCGCTTGCCATTAAGAGGACTGCTATGATTACCGACCTAATCAAGAAGATAGTTAAAATAAAATTACATAGAAGAGCAGAATACTGTATAGCATTCAAACTAGGTAGGTAGTTTACTGACAGTACAAACTGGCAACAAGAAATAGATCTTACATACCGTGGGTCGTGCAATAGGAAGCTTGCCATTGCATTGAGAGGTATAAAGCGCAGAAATATCGCCTTGCATTGTCTGCCGAAAGTCGCCCAAAAGAGACCCTCTCTGCTGAATTTCCGCCATCAGTTGGGTTATGTTGGGTGGACTCAGCTGTGGAGTTGGTACCATGAATGAAGGTGGTGAAAAGCCAACAAAGGGAGGAGATTTCCCATTGCTGAGAGCCATGAGTGCCGACACAGACGGAAGCGGATTCGGAAACAGCAACTTTCCAGATGCCTGGGGCAGAAGATTACCCAAATGCCCATTGGTTTGAGTGTAACCGTTGTGGCTCTGGAAGCCATATTTGTGCTGTTGATGGCTTGGCTGCTGCGCAACAACTGGCTGCGGAATTTGCTGAAGGCCATCGTTGCCATTCTTGGAGGCGTCCAGGCCCTGTGACATTTGCAGCAGCAGCCCCATCATTGCCGGAGTTAATCCCTGAATCTGCATTTGTTGCTGAAGTTGGGCCAAAACAGCGAGATGCGCATTGGAGAGGTGCTGAGAATGAACGGGAATTGGGCTCGGTGGGACGCTTCCGAAAATCAAACCATTTCCATTTTGATTTGATGTGTTAAGCGTTAAAGGAATGGTGTGATTTGGAGCCACAGTTTGGGAAAGTGGAGACTGTTGCTGGTGCGAAGGGACAGAAGTCATTGTGTTCATTTGTGGCGCCACCTGTGCCTGCCCTTGGCTTTTAGAAAGTTCGCTTAAAAAGAGCTGCGGTTGGCTCAAGATTAAGGGTAAAATCTGCTGTAAAACTGCATTTGAATCTGACAGCAAAGGACTCACGGGGTGTGCAGCTGCAGTAGGGGCATACGATGAGTTGGAAACATCTTCTGTTCTGTCGTGTGTACCGCCATTTTGCGCCGATAGATGACATCCATTTGTAGAGCTGTTATGGATGGGAATAGAACCAGGTTTGTTGCCGAGTAATGGAATCTTTTGGCCGTGGCCATTAAAAACGGACTTGGACCCTAACAGGGAGCCGTTTGTCATAGGCTTATCATTGCAATTGTCCGGCAGGTCTAGTAACCCTTTGTTGAAATGGAACTTGGAGTGGCCGTTGTGTAAGGCACTGCCAGACTTTGTTCCTCCATGAGTATTTCCTAGAAGATTGCCCATTTTTCCAGACTCTGGCGTGGGCAAAAGACCTGTTTCGCATTTGGTGGACATTGGAGGATTAGGCAAAAGTGGAACCTTAACAGGCTTGTACTGGACAGGCCCATTCCCCTCATGTTTTCGTGCATATATTTCCTGTGACTGCCAATTGCTGTTTCCATTTGAAGCCCGATTTGTCCATGAATTGCCATTTCTGCATAATGGATCACCTGCAGAATCGTCTTTAGCATCGGAGCCCACTTGTCGAGTATTATTCATTGTGTTTGGGAGGCGATTTTGTCCGCTATCCGGCAGCAAAGGCATTGAATTCTGCAGACCATTTGAAGTACCCTTCATTCCCTATAATCAAAAACAAGTTGACAATTGAGTAAAAATTGAACAAAAATGTATTTTATGCTAAGGAATGCACTTTTTTAAACAATTACCAACATGCTAATGCTGCACTGTTCTAAAGAAATATTTGTTCCAAAATGGGGCTCATAGCAAGTGCAAATTGCCTTTGGTTTGCTGAACATGAATGTGAATGTAGCTCCATCTTAGAACAAAAATTTCTTCAGGATAATGAACAATTAATAAATTATTGGTTAATAATCCCTAGCTGCAACGATTCCAAAGTTGTTTGGTGGAGCGTTTTGAATGAAACACCCTGTATCTATTATGATGTTAGATAACTGTTTTTATTAAAGGAACAGGCCAATGAAAAACGAAAAAAAAATATATAGGCCTATATGTGTTATAGTCTAGCTGTTGAGAGGAAAGGAATGAAATCAAAATTCATTCTTGAAAACTTAATTAAAAATAAATGAATAAAACATAATTTAAGACATAAAAAAATGCAGTTGTGAAGTTTCACTGCAATATCATGTCGAAAATGCTACCTGGAAAGAACATGAGGGCAAATTCCAGACATACACTCCATGTTTACAAACATCACTTTTTATGTCATGCAATATGCCAAGAGTTAAATGGTTTGCAAGTGGATCTTCCTTTTTGATAAACCTCAGGACTTCCCTTTTAATTATTTTGATATCATCCCTAAAGGGTAGGCCTACCATTAGAAAAGTTGAAACTTTCTGACGCATTCTAATATTAATTATGCTCAAAGACTGCCAGTGCATGTAATTCTGAGCTTAGTCAATTTGTCGTACTAGCACTACTATTCATGCAAAAATAATGCACTACAAAGCGTAATTAATGAAATTATGTAAGGTCACTGAACAATCATCAATATTGATTTTCAAAATAAATATTGGTTATGTTCGTGAATTGCTTACTTACAAAATGTCAGGCTTAAATAGGTTAATTTCAATGTACCAGAAATAAGAATGGAAACCAGTTTAAAACATAAATACAGCATCTAATTATAATTAGGCCTATTTAAAAAGGTTACTTACAATTTGCTGTTTTAGGAATGTTTGTACCAAAGAAAGCAGCTGAGGATTTCCCAACAACGATGGCTAAAGATGTGAAATTGATTATTACAACTGAAAAAAACTTAAATTTGATTTAGTTTGACGAATATATTTCTCACCTGTTGAACTCCCATTTGAAACTGCATCTGAGTTGCCAAAAGTAGAACCAAAGCCGATTGCACATTTGGATTCATTTGGCCTAAAGTTGAAGACGATGAAGAAGAAGAAGAAGAGATTGATGACGGTGACGTATCTGGCGATGGGAGAGATCCCAGAAGGCCTATATTGAGCGAAAATTAAGATTAAAATGGAATGAAATGTTAAAATGAGCAGGTTGTATGAAGACTGGAAGAGTACCTTGATGAGATTGGGGAGATTTGGCACCATTAACCTTTTCACCAAAACCGTTTCTAGGGGATGAACCATTCAGCTGAGAAGTAACTATATTCTGCAAGTTCTGGAAGACTGCAAATTATGCATTCAGTCATTAAATTATACACATAAGCAAATAGTTAGTATTGGGAAAAGATAAATTCTTACGTTGTGGATTTTGCAAGGCCAACATCTGCAACTGACCAAAGGCTGTGGAATTCATTGGTGGGTCTGGTAAAAGAGGTTTCTTTCCATTTGATGCCTGATTAATAAAATATGAGCAAAAATTGATTTTAACAATGACAAACTTTGACCCCGAAAAATGTAATCGGTTCCTTCAGTAATAAATTACAGGGTGTCAACTTTAATATTTTTTCTTGTATATATTTTTTTGGGGGGGGGAGGGAGAAGAGGAAGGTGGCCTAATATTCAAAAATTGCTGAGTCTGATGACCATTTTTCAGTTTTACCATAGAAATGTTTGACTTAGGGGAGGGGGGATTTAACACTCGACCTCCTCCCCCCCTTCATACATTAAAAAATATGACATTGGTCCATTACCGTGTAAGAAATTTCAAAAGTGTTATATGTATTTATCTCATTATGCAAACTTTTAGAATTCATTAATAAAGTTAAATATTTTTATTTTTAATTAAGGGGGCTGTCCACACTTTTTAGAGCATGCCTCTATGGGAATTTCCATGTTAAATTCGTCTTCTTTAAACTGA